>OY987222.1:2072200-2367305 GCA_963920805.1 Primula vulgaris | reverse complement strand
CCCGGACCCTGATCTGTAGTCGGGTGTCGACCTCCAGTCGATCTTCTACCCCCGCTACTAGATTCGCCTCTTTCGTCGGGACGCCGACAACTTGAAGCCCTATTGTAAGTTCGTGGGTCGTAACGTAGGTCGTCATCACCGTCGTCGTCGTCGTCGTCGTCATCCCCCTCCGACTGTTCATCAGCTGACCCATACGGATTCATACCCATTTCAGCGAACTCCTTTCGTAGTAAGTCCACGTCCGTTTTCATTTTTGCCCGTTTGAACGATTTGAAACTGCGGCGCAACATCGCTTTCTGAAAAAAAAAATGAAAAGCGAGTTATTAGTATTGAAATATACAGAAAAAGAAGTAACGATTTATTAGTCAAAAACGATTTAGTAGTTACCATTTTATTGAAGACACCCGTATTCTTCCGGAAACCGTGAGGGGGCGGGGCAAGTTCAGGTGGGTTTATGAAGATGCGGGTCCTCTCTCTATACCATCTCATGTAATCCGGTGACGTCCCTGACCCATATTCGCCGTTAATAAGACGGGTGTGGCGGTCATTCCACACGGCTATAAATTCTCCGGTTAGTAAAGGCCAGTCGTGTTTTTGCCCAGTCCCATATCTTCTATCCTTGCCGTGACCCTGTCTTGGTTTCCAAATATATGTAGGGACCCGCTGCACAAAACCGAACTGGCTCATGAACCTGTCCGCGGGGTGGTACTCAATCTTCTCATTACAAATGAGAGGCACAGAACAATGCCACATATAACGGCCCCGCGTGCAGTATTCCGGATACTGATTGAGATCCCCGTAAGGTTGCCACACTATCTGTAATCATCAAATTAGAATATATAAACAATGGTTTAAAAATAGACGAGTAATAAATTCTACGAACATAAGACAAATGCAAACATATACAACATATAATACGTAAGTTACATGTAATACGAAAATTAAAATTTACCTGTTCAGGCGACATATTGTCAAACTGGTCACGTATGTGGACCACATTATGTCCGTAGACATATGGCGTAAGGTTAGTTTGCCTCCACATCTTCCATCTGTAATATACAAACAAAAACCGATAAACAATAAATATAACCGGCAGCTAAGTAAATGATAGATGACACAATAATATAAAAAAGCAAATCCAATTCAAAAACTAAATAAATATCATACCTGTAACCGAGGGGGAACCTAGGCCAGCCCTCCGGTGGCTCGACATCTTCCGGCAGCTCTTCACACGGTCTAACAGGCAGTAGTCTGGTAATCGCCCACATATCCAGAAACATCACCGCCCCGCTTACTCCGGTTGTCTTACAACGTACCACCCTGCATAGATTAGCCTCTAACCAGGCCAGAAGAGCTGATCCCCAACTATACTCAGCACATGTGTCAAAATCCTCCAGAAATGGCAGAGGCCAGAGTGGAATCTGATCACTGCTCTTATCCGAAAACACATGTGCAGCCAGTAATAATAGCATGGCAGCCCTAGACTGATATAGTAAACGCTCCTCACTAGGGTTGGGGGGTAGTTCACCGAAGGTCTGTAACATCCAATCAAGTCTAACTGTCAGACAGTTTAGATCGACTTGATTGTCAGCCGGCCTAACACCCAACAAACTCTCCATCATAGCCAACCTGCTCGCCTTCGTGTCATTCCGCTCCGACCGGGTCACAGCAAGACCATCCACCCTCAGACCGAGCATAATCTCTACATCCTGTAAAGATATCCCCAACTCTCCCCCGACAAAATGGAACGTGTGCGACTCATCACGCCACCTATCAACTAAGGCTGTAATCAACCCTCGGTCTACGGTATAATTACCTATACTGTAAATACCGTAAAAACCAGCCCTAATGATATTTTGAACTACCCTTTCAGGCGTCGGTATCTGCCAACTATAATTATAAACCCTAATCTTATTGGCATCTCCTCTACCCGCTTCTCTGTCAGCATCCCAAGTCTGATTAGAAATGTGACCAGTCTGTCGTAAAATACCCAACCTCCCTTTAATATGTGGACCTGGGTCTGTCATCCTAACTATGATAACCAAATATAACTCAATTAATGATAACCAAAAAATGATAACATAACCAATTAATGATAACCAAACAATGATAACTCAATGATAACCAATTAATGATAACCAAACAATGATAACTCAATGATAACCAATTAATGATAACCAAACACACATTTTTTCATAAACCAAACAATAATAATTCAATTTTTTAATCATAACCAAACACACATTTTTTCATAAACCAAACAATAATAATTTAATTTTTTAATCATAACCAAACACACATTTTTTCATAAACCAAACAATAATAATTTAATTTTTTAATCATAACCAAACACACATTTTTTCATAAACCAAACAATAATAATTCAATTTTTTAATCATAACCAAACACACATTTTTTCATAAACCAAACAATAATAATTCAATTTTTTAATCATAACCAAACACACATTTTTTCATAAACAATTCAAATTAACCAAACAAAATAAAAAAACATGCAAAAATGGGACAAATATCAACAATTATTAAAATTTCTATAATTAATATAAACAAACAACAAACAATTATATATAGCTAAGTGAATTATGGATTTGCATATTTTATATATTTTTTCCTATTTTACAAATTTAAATTACACAAAATACATAATAAATTAGAGAATAAAAGATATACCTTCAATTATGGGTAAGTTTGATTGATGATTTGGGGTTTTTTGTTAATAAATTTGATAGTTAATGTGGTTGATTGATTTGGGTGATTTTTTGGGTTGAAAATTGGGGGTTTTTGAGAGAAAGAGAGAGAGTGTAGAATAAAATTTTATTTTTTTTAAAAAAAACGAAAGTTTCTGTTTTTTCCAGGGAGTGTCTGTGTAATTTTGGCGCAGGGACTGACTGTGTAATTTTGAAAAGCAGGGACTGACTGTGTAATTTTGAAAAAAATTACACAGACCGTAGATTATAATCTACGGTCTGCGCGTTTTAAAAGAAAAAATGCAGTACAATGAGTGCACCTCATTAAAAACTAACTTTACAACACAATAAAAATCCAAACAAAATTATATAAACCTAATTAATACTATCATAAATTTAAGTATTATTTAAAAATAGTAAAAAATCAATGATTTTAATATATCTTATTTTATATATTAAAATTATATAAAAATAAAATTACAAAACACACGAATAAATTTAGACCATTGGATTATTTTAATTTCATCATTAAAATTATTTTAATTTCATAAATTACAAAACCGGCTGAGAATACCAACTGTAGTTTTTTGATAGGATTTTAATCTAAACTATGCTATAAAAACATAAAAACTTGCTAAGGAATTATCAACCATATATGGATAAGGTACATTCATTTTGGCAAATTTCTTAATCTACTTTCATTGTTATTTTATTATTGTACTCCAAACCATATAGTATCAATTACATTATAAAAATAAAATATGTTAGAATAGATAAAATAAAACAAGTTTTATAGTTGAAACTAAAATATGTATTGTTAAAGTTATGATAGAATTCACATGTATAGTTAGGACATTTAAAACGTTAATTTTAGCTTATGGTGTCATGTTTTTTTCAAGCAAAACTTAACAAATGGAGATGCTTAAATAGTTGGAACTAAAAGACAATTTAGTAAGTATATAGAAAAGCCAAACAAAACTAAAAGACCCTACTTATCATACCACTTATGAAAACTCCAACATCATAATTGTAATTGTAATCGTAATCATGGGTTCCACAAGGATTCACAGACGTACTATTATAATACTCCATCATAAAACCATAATAAAATGTTAAACTATTAAATTCGTTCAATCAATACCCATAAACTATCTAACTTTTGCAATTAACCCACAAAGTCATCAAAATATGGCATCACTTTTTTATTCATCTGTTCCTTTTTCATAATTATTTGTTTGATATATGTATTTTGTCATTTCACACGAGATAAGATGACAATTATCTTAAAAAAAGTCCTCCCAATCGGTTTTACTCCACCCGTCCCAATTCATAAGGAAAATTAAGGATACGTGCAATTTTACAATACAAATTTTGTGTTCTTTAAATGTCAGAATTGTAAATTTCAAAAGTTAGTCTCGTAGTTAACATACTAAATTATATGAATAAATTTTGAATTTTACAATTTCGACATTTAAAGTGCACCAATTTTGCGTTACAAAATTGCACGTATTTTCATTGTTCTTTATAATTTGGGACGGAGATAGTATATAAAAGAATTATTTTAGAGAGAAAAACTATTTTTTTGTGTGTCATTTACATGCATAGATATCAAATAATTGATTATAATAAATGAAAAACCAACTAAAACAGACCATCAAGCATAAAGTTATATCATTCTAAAAATGTCGTTGAGGGTTAATTTCAAAAAAAAAAATCCGAAGTAAGTGTATATACAGAAAGAAGGACCTAACCCAGATTTATATTAAGCTGATAAAAACAAAAGAAAGTATCTTACAATCAAAACACAAAGACTAGTTAAAATCTAAATCAAAACCAAGGGGAAAAAATTTGCAAAACTTAGATAGTTTATGGGGTTAATTGAAAGAAATAATAGTTATTGGGGGGGGGGTTGTTATTTGCATTTTTACCATCATAAACCACGATTCGTCCGTCCATTTATCTCTTCTTCTATGTATCATATAGACATATAGACATATAGAAATATATAGAAATATATATATATATGTAAGTATTTGTGGTAAATGGAAAAAATGAGTTTGGAGGCAAAGAGTATAGTGAAAGAAGTAAGAGAAACATATGCAACTGGTAAAACAAAGGAATATGAATGGAGAATAAGTCAGCTTAAGGCTTTGTTAAAATTTACTTTTGATCATGAACATCATATTGTACAAGCTCTTACCAAAGACCTTTCTAAACCACCTTTTGAATCCTTATTTACCGAGGTTTCTCCTTTTCTTTCTTTCTTTTCTTCTTTTCTTCTTCTTTCCTATATTTTACTTTTTTCTTTTGTGTTTACTTTCCCACATTTACATGTTTTTTTTTTTTTTTTAATTTATAACCTTCACCTTGGATCCTTATTTACCATTTCAAAAAACGTGTTTCCTAGTGAAAAAACTCGATTCAAATCCTAAAAAGCTCGCTTTTCTGTTTTTTGGGCCGCTAAAAGTTTTTTTTTTTTTTTTTTTGTAGCTTTTAGCATATCTCTTGCGAAAACACTTTATAGAAGAATTCACTTTTTAAAAATCTGATCTATATATATCTTCATTGATTTGCTTTATGTAAATCAATTTGCAGTAGTATAGTAGTAGATTGTGTATTGAGATTTTATTTTGTGTTGGACCAAGGTTTAGTTTCGAGATTTAGATATTTTTTAATCATATTATTATATTGTTTGGTATTTTTATAAATTTATAACCTTCACCTTGGAACTAAATTTGGTCTCGAGGCGGCACAGATCTAACAATATATTTAAGCTACTACTCAAGGAAATATTATATATATATATATATATATATATATGTGTGTATATAACTTTAAGCTGAAGTTGATTTAATGTTGGTATATTTATTATATATATGTGTATATAACTTTAAGCTGAAGTTGATTTAATGTTGGTATATAATTAGTTGCCCAAAGAAATTAAAGAAAATTTTTAAGTCTTGGGTATCACTTAATTAGTATGGATTAATTCTTATCTGTGTCAAAAGAAAAAATGATGAAGGGTTACTTTTAATCTAGGTTTAGTTTAGAATCTTTATTTAACAAATATCCAAATGATAGCAAGTAATTCAATTTAATGTTAAGAAAAAGCATATACTACTACATATTGATTTTAATTTAATAATAAAAAAGTCAATTCAACGACTAAAGCTCTTCGAATTGCCATGGCCTGGCCACTATTATTATTCTGGTGTTGGCAGCGACAGTTTTGTTGTTTATTTTTCTCTGGGGTTTGGTTTTTTATCCACATAGATTTTAGGTTTAATTTGGAAAATAGTCAACCTTCTGATTTGGTATTAATACAACCCTTGAGATCCATATATAATCTTATTTTATTGAGTAAATTGGAAAAGACCTTAAGTTATCACCTCATCAGTTAAGTTTTGAGTATATATAATTACTTTAAGCAATAATTTATGAAGTCCTTGATATAATCTATATGATGTACTCTGATTAAATGAAACCTTAGTTGGAAGTGCCTAAGGTTCCTTGGGATTGCATTTTTTGATGGTTCACATGTCTAATAGTTATTTTGTTATTTTGGGTATCCTTTTTAAAGGTTACTTATGCGTGTTCAGCTCTTTCAGCATATTCTTATTCTATGTGATATTGAACTTGTACAGTTTGTTGAGGCAGTTGACTTATGAATAACAATAAATAAATAATCACTTACACAACTCATATATAATTGTTCTGTTGGTGAGTAACGATTGGGCAATTTTTCAAGGGCTTTGGTTGTACTCATTGTGAAGATTGACAAGTAAATTCTTATTTGTAACTATGTAATTAATGATAGTTCTTTTGTTAAGTTTAAGGTTCAAAGCATTTATTATCCCAGGGTCTTATTGTAGATATGTGATGTATATGTAAAAGTTGCTTCTTTCCAGATTTAGATTTTTTGCCTGGTTTAAATGAGCTTCCCTGTATTTGAGGATAGGCCATTTATAGGTCATGTGTTTGTTTGGTAGCTTTTAAGGGTTTACTTATAAACTGCAAGTGTACTAGGTTGACTAGCTGACTAAAAGGAATTTCTCTATTTTATGTCCATAAAAAAACTGTTGGTTGAACTTTCCAACTCTATGAACTCAACTTCTTTTCAGCCTCAACTGAGCTATCTTATCTTCTTAAAAATTTGCAGTAAAACAAGTGAAGAGCTGTTTTTCATTTTTCCATTTTATTTCTAGCATAAGTTTGGAGATGCTGTTCATGCTTCCTCTCAATACACATGATTTTAAATGATACTCCCATCAGTACAGCTATACTTAGAGCTGGGCCAATATAAATATTTTTTGTGGCTTGCCTAGATGGAAGTAGTTTTTTTTACCTATCCAAAGAGGAAATAGAAAAAAATATAGTATAATTATTATTATTTTGTCGAAATTTTTCCCATTGGGGTGTAAAGCTCAGTCCACTTGGATATTCGTATCTCACATGGGCGGGCTTTGGCTATACTTTACTATTGCAGAAGAATTATATCTTCATAACTGGACAGTCATGTAGGAGTACTTATCAAGAACCTCATGAGCTTTTCTGTGGCAGTTTTGTTTTGATGTTCTCAAGTATCTAAACTACTTACAACACTCTATGTAATAGTAGTATTTTAAACTCGCTAACAAATTCTAAGAACAAATCCTCTTTTTTTTCTTTTTTTTTTTTGGCATCTGGGAGTATTTTAGACGCATAGATGCTTTGCCTGTAATATGCAATTACTCTATTAACAATTATATCTACATTTTCGGAAAACTCCCCCTAGAATTTAAATCATTCCGAAGGGTGTGCAATGATAATGAGAAAATTGCATTTGAACAAATAGATGAAATTATAACTTAGCAGCATTTGTATGATATTTTCTACAACAATCTGATTTTGTGCAGTTGAATATCTTAATTGTATTTTCATTTCTTCTTTTCCAGATTGTCATGCTCAGGGGTTCATGTGAAAATTTAATTAAGAATCTAAAGCATTGGATGAAGCCACAAAAGGTTCTTAGCTGTCTCTATTTTCACGTCAAAAATTTATGGACAGTGATCTGTGTTACATATATAGGTGTATTTCTATTGACAACCTTCTTACGCATTGCAGGTTAAGACGACTATGACCACTTTTCCATCGTCAGCAGAAATTAATTCTGAACCATTCGGAGTGGTGCTGGTGATATCAGCTTGGAATTATCCTTTCTGTATGTGAAATACCCAATTAAGCTATTTTAGTTATATTTAAGTAGACGTCAACATCTTACTTTCAATTATGACAATCGAAACAAATTACTCTAATTTACCATAATCATAGCTAGACAAACCAGCTATTTCCTATATACAAATGAACAGAAACTTAAAATACATCTATGACATCAATGGTTAGTTTGGCAAAGTTTTTGCTTTTCAAAAGGCACTTGTCTTTTGAAATCCACTTTCTAATAGTGGATCTAATTTATTGCTTGGTAAAAAATATGAAAGTTGCCAAGTTGGTGTAATCATTGTGGTGTTTGATAACCATGTGATAATTTGTTTATTTGTATTAAAGAAGATAAAAGAAAGCTGAAGTCTTTCTTCAGTACTTAGCTCCATGGTGCTTGAGTGTTTTAAAAAGAATTCATAATAAGCATAAAGGCAGCTACTGTTTGTTACTTCATAAAATTCCTCTCCCTCCTTCTCGTTGGGTCAAAAACCAGATGAAGCCCACTTTAAAAATTACAGAACTCGGTCTTAGTTCCAGCTCTTTTCTGATAACTGTAGAATTGTGTCTTCCAATTCCGAATCTGATACATTTGCTTGTAGCAGTATATAGTCATGTCTTAAAGTTATTTAAGTAGAAACAAATTATATACAGATCTATTTGTTTGATTTCTTTATGGCTTGGAGAAAAAAAAAGTGGCGTTATAACTAGTAGATTTACTTACCGAAAAAAAAATAACTTGTAGATTTCCTATGTTTAGGTTTGGAATGTTCAATACATCTATATAACCGAAATAGAATTGTGGCAACATAATGAATTGACCTCACTCAGCATGAAGATACTTTTTTTTTCCTGTAAATATTACCATTATGAGGATGCTTGTAACACTGATAAGTAAAACTCTAAAACCAGATTTTGTCTTGTTCATGGAAGTACATTGATAGCTGATGGCTCTCTACTTCTAAGTCTTGGCTGATGGCTGTTTCTAATAATGTTTCTTTAGTCATTACAATGTCAGTATATATGAACTTCATTTCTGGGGATAAATTAGTTATGTGATCGATTCTTTGACTTTTGATGCTTCCTTTTTCAGTGTTATCTCTCGACCCAGTCATTGGAGCAATTGCTGCTGGGAACACTGTGGTCCTAAAACCATCTGAAATTTCTCCTGCCACATCATCACTTCTTTTTGATTTAGTGGGGAAATATATGGATAATTCCGCGGTTAAAGTTGTAGAGGGTGCTGTCGCAGAGACAACTGCGTTGCTAGAGCAAAAGTGGGATAAAATATTTTATACAGGTTCAGCCACTATTCTCTTTTCTTACCCTCCTGCTTTATGGACTTGCAGTTTTAATTGATAAGTGAATACTTAATTTTCTGATATTATTTTGTGCTTTATAAGGCAACGGAAAAGTGGGACGCATAGTATCGGCTGCTGCTGCAAAGCACCTTACACCTGTTGCCTTGGAACTCGGTGGAAAGTGCCCCGTTATTGTTGACTCGAACAACATTGATATTAAAGTATAAAACTAGAAAAGAAATATATATATATATATATATTTTTTTATCTTTGCTTATTTTCTTTTTGGCTATGTGCTAACATCGTTCTCATGTCTATTAAGGTTACAGCAAGGCGAATTATAATGGGGAAGTGGGGATTGAATAATGGACAAGCATGTGTATCTGCTGATTATGTAATAACAACAAAAGCTTTTGCCCCACTTTTGGTAAGCCTGCAGGCATATCGCCAAATTTATAAAGATATTATCTTGTTTTCATTTGCTTATAGCGGAACTTGGTTCTGCAGATAGAAACACTTACAACCGAGTTGAAGAAGTTTTTCGGTGATGACCCGTTAGAATCTGAAGACATAACCCGAGTTGTAAATTCTAACCACTTTGCTCGTTTATCAAATCTCTTGGACGATGATAAAATCACTGGCAAGATAGTTTATGGAGGTCGAAGAAATGAAAAAAAACTGTGAGTTCTTCACTCAAGTACCTTTTTAACATTTCACCAATCTTTTCTAGTAATGGATGTAGTATGATAAGTCATCGATATCCATCCATGTCCATTTCTAAATGCAGAAGAATTGCTCCTACCATTTTGCTAGATGTCCCGGAGGATTCTCTTATCATGAATGAAGAAATATTTGGTCCGCTGCTTCCTATAATAACGGTACATTAATTACATAGTAGAGTTGTATGATGTTGCAGTCTGATAAATGAACTGTTTAATTAACATTTTTAATGATGTTGTCTTTTTGTGGGTATTTAAAGGTTGATAGTGTGGAAGAGAGTTTTGATCTCATTAATTCAAGAGATAAGCCACTTGCTGCATACATATTTACAAATGACAAGAAGCTAAAGGAAAAGTTTGTGAGAGATGTCTCTGCAGGAGGACTGCTCATTAACGATATTGCTTTACACGTGAGTACTCTCAAAACTATTCTGGAAACTACATGTACCTTTGTGTCCCGTTTCACATCTATATTTGTCGAATTAGGAGTTAGACATGGAAACCCATGGTACTTGTAAGTTACTGTGATCATTATTCGGTTACTTTGCTTATCTGAAAACCCTGATGTTGCAGCTTTCGAACCCAAATTTACCATTTGGAGGAGTTGGGGAAAGCGGTATAGGTGCATACCATGGGAAATTTTCTTTTGATGCTTTCACCCACAAAAAGGCTGTTCTTTACCGAAATTTGGCTGGGGATCCATCTGTCAGATACCCTCCCTACACACCGGGGAAGACAAAAATACTCCATGCTCTTATTAGTGGTAGTATTATCAACATTATTCGGGCTCTGCTTGGGTTGTAAACTGTTTAAAACAAAGGAATTTCCTTGTACACAATAAAAAGTTTGTTGTTTTTCTCTTTTTTCATTTCTCTTTTCTCTTGTCGGAAATTCGCACTTTTGGTTGTATTCACCAAGTTGAATAGGTTATACGATCTTTGTTCTTCTTTCAGAATTTTGAGAGTATATTGTGCAACATGACTTCTTTTTTTAAATTATATTGCCAAATAGGTATTTACATCAAGAGTCCCATAAATAATGGAAATGATATAAAGAAAACAACTGGATCATCCCACTTCATCATCTCCTTCAGACAACTTAGAGAGAGAAATCTCCCCAAAATATCCATGGCGAAAACCCCTAGCCACGGAAATCAGAACTAAATGTGTGGAATTGTCAAAATTAATAAAAACACATAATATTTTTCAAAGTATAAAACTTGAAAAGACGGATTTTTGTACATTTTTTTACCCTCTTTTCTTAATTGTTTTACCTTGGTTTATTGATTAAAATTTATTTGATTTCTATTTTTTTTTCTTTTCGCCCAATTTCGACTATCTTTTCAAACTCCAAAAAAAACACACAACCCTAATGTCACATGCAGTCATGTGTCGAAAGTTTTACCATTTCAAAATTGACGAATAAATAAATAAAATAGAAAAACAAAAGATACAAAAGTTAAATTTAATAAATTGTTGTAGGATATTATTGTCCATCTTGGGCCTTACTCTATTGGGCCTCTATTGGACTTTCCTAGCATATGTAACCCTACCTTCTATTATATAAAGAAGGTTAGGGGGTCTCTTGATGTAACTTCCCTACACTTATCAATGAATAAAAGACGACTCTTTTATCTCTCTATACTTGTATCTCCATATCTATATATCTAGCTAATATGTCACACAACACGTTATCAGCACTTTGCTTGCGAATATTATAATATATGCTCGAAGATTAGGTATTTGCTTGAAAATCAGGGTTTCGGGTTATAAAAACACGGTCAGGGTTTTGTGGTTATTTACCGATCTTTCCCAAAATATCAAACCGGAAGATTGATGTTTTTTTTAAGCTCGGATATTAGGGTATAAAATTTTGATTGGGTTAATTTGTTCTTGATCAACCGTGGAGCACTTGGTAATACGGGTATGCAATTCTTGCTACTCTTTTGTACTAGTAATAATCTTAATATTTGGATTCGGTTACTATTGCATATGAAAAATACACCCTGGATTACTATGAAAAAAAAAAAAAAAACAGGTATGACATGTTGTTGCTTGTCTGATGTTACCTATATATATACTAGAGTATCATATAAATTACTCACACTGCATGCCATGTGTTATATAAATCAAACCTTGTGATAGTAAGCCGTTCCTAGAAATTGATATTTTAGGTTCATAAAATCAAATAGTATAACTTAATTCATCCCAGGTTACATGCGATACTAAAACTATATTGATTGTTAATGGAAGTTGTTCATTGAATTGTCATCTACAACTAGTATTATCATAAACTGATTCCATATGCCGCATGGTAATGTAATTTATCTGCTCGTAATACATATATTGCAAGTTACTTGTACAATAAATATACTTCTGCTCTAAATTGATAGTAATAAAACCTGTAGAGGCAAGTACATGCAAATTTGGAACTTGTTAATATAATTAGACAGATTACCATGAGTTAATATTTGATTCCTTTCATAATATAATGAATCTTATGAATTACCATGTATGTAACTTGCGTGTATATTGTAAATTGGTAAATAAAATATATTACGTACATGAATGATTTAGTTACCATGTATAAAACTTACACATATAGCAGTACAATAAATAAATATTGAGTAATATCTTGCTTAGTGTAAAGTGGTAAATTTAGATTGTGCTAATATATACTACCATGCTACTGCTATATTATTTAATCATGCAAGCAGGTACGATCTACGTATTTATTTACTGCCATGTACACTTGTGTAAAATATGGTAATTTGCGAAATCATATATTTTCACATTTAAGTTGGAAAAATTATGAACCTTCCCTAAATAGGCTCACCTATTTGGATACGATGTCTAGGAAAGATATAGGCGGAAGTCGATATCCTAATGAGGTCGGGTTTTAAGTGGCATTCGTGCCCTCCACCCTCACCGTCTTTCCTGGTCGTTTTTCAAGTAGAGCTACCGAAAGGGGTTGACTAAATAATAATTTCCCCGAGTGTGTTTATATAGTGATGTATGTTTCGCCGAATTGGTGTTTCAGTATCGACCCGTCGTTCGATCAATGAGAACCGATTCACATGAGAAGCAAAACTAATGTTTTCGAACCTGTCGTTTCGAAAAAACGTTTGTGCTTATGCAAACCATAAACATATAAACCAGTCGTTTTATATGATAAATAATCCAGAACTCCCAACACATGTTGGATGCTATCTATGATGAGAAAAATCGCAAAACATACTTGCGAAATGACTGTTTAGACGTTGATGTTATTCTGTCACCGCATGTTAGTCACCCTGATGTGTGAAAATGTGATGCCCAAATTTTTTTTGGATGCCATCTTTGATGTGTAAAACACAAGTTTGTTGTTACACTCGAGATGAATGCTAAGGCGTTGATTTTATTCCGCCGCCACATTTGAGACGTGATGAGTCTATGGTGAACAAATGTCTGAAATTGACATATTGGAGCAATCCTTCACCAAAATACTAGCTTGGAAATTGTATTCCATAAGCAGTATCGTGAATTTATATTCACCATGTTCCTTTATCGCCCATCTGTTATTGGATAAGAAAATTACTCCGGTGAGTAGTTTTAATCCTATTGGGTCAATGGCGAATTGTTTGCCTGATATTAATGCTCTTCGTGTACATTTTTTTCCACGAATCGAGAACCGAGACAAGTGTTATTTGTCTTGAACTGTCGCGATCCTGATGAATCGCCGAGCCAAGCAAGATTTTAGACAATCGTTAAAATCGAAAGCCTGTGGCTCCAAGACAGTAATTGAAAGGAACAATATGGCCCGTTGTCACAAAGCAAGAGATAATGCTCAAATGAGGCAACTCTATGCTATAAAGACAAAGGTCATGCACGGTTACTCCTTAAATAGTTCAAAACTATTACAAAGGTGCAAAAACCGATGCTAATGTGGTTAAAGCTAACTGAAAGGAAACTCTTGAGACCCCCAGTTTTGTGGCTCAAATGAGTTTGATACCTTTCTTTATTGATTTTGATAAATCATTGAGCCATTTTTTCGCTCATCTGGATTATGTTTTTCCATTTGGAATATGATTTTTCCATTTGGACATACTTTTGGATTATGGTTTGCCTGTTTACGAAATTTCTCGAAATAATTTAAAGTGTTTTGAGCAAATTCCTTTGACAAATGTGACCAAACTTTAAATTATGAAATTTTAGGCAATACTTATGGGATAGTTGTTTTTTTTGGAAATAGTGGGTAACAGTGTACCACATAATTTCACCAACTACTTGCCTAAAAGAGTCCTTTGTGACAATGATTATGGACCTGTCGTTCCAAAATTGAAATCTTTGGTAAAGCCAAATTGATTTGTCAAATATGAGGCGTTATACTCATGCAGGTCCTGTCGTACATTGTTGAGTTATAAAATATTCGAGAAAACCAGTGTTATCTGGTAATAGCTCATGAAAGAAATGAAATTTCTTTACATAGCCTCCACTCAAAAACGTATTTTAGAGGAGTTGAAATGTCTTTCAAGTGGTTGCTACCACATTCTTTAAAGCATTCAAAGTTACCTTATCATTTCGCCTGTCGTCGAATGATAAATGATTTAGATGCTAAGACATGATTGTCTGTACTATCATTCGCCTGTCGTCGATTGATAAGAGCATTTTGATATTATGGCATTGACCGGATGAGATATTCCCGGGTCAAAAGACGATGCTTGATTTATAATCGCATAGCATTTGGATTCTCTCTGAGAATATATTTCGCGATTAATCCGAAATTCATGCCACTAATGCTTACTTTGAAAGACTAGTATGTGTAAAGATCACGAAATGAACTCGTAGAATTCTGGTAAAGAATTGAAGGAGTTATTGTGGACTTATCCAACCATAAAACGGACCATAAATATAAATGGTTATGGTTGATGCATCGACAATAAGGTCACATTTTATTGTTGTCCACAGAAATGCAGCATTTCCCAAACTTTTAGCACTATCATTAAGTTGATGGCTCATGATCCGGATTATCCTGAAAAGTCTAGTCGACTTGATAATTCCGAAGAGTAATAATCGAAATTTCGATTTGAATTACTTGAGTTTGGAAATTCAAATTGAACATCCTGTCGATTATGTTCAGACCCAAATGGACTCACGGAAAGTTTGTTGATGCGACTGCAAATGATTGCACGCACATCTTGGTCTTGCGCACCAAGATTTATATTTCCGTGTGGGTTATGCTATTTTGCTGTATTGGTCCGTTATGAGGCCCATAGACACTCAAACACCATATGCGTACCAGCTGGTTACTGGTTATGAGCCAGAAGTCTCATATTAACGCGTGTTTAAAGTGATTAATTAATATTTTGATTGAGCCGTTCTAGCGTTCAAAATATGGACCTCTGAATGGGACATAAGTCGATTATGAATCCCCTGCCTATCATTTGATAGAGTAACCTTGGCAAGAGATCTCTTTACCGCATGATATGCGAAAGTGACATCGCTAAGACTGTTCTCCCCGTCGTTAGGGGGAGATTTGCACGTTACCGTTGATAAGGAACGACGTGAAATAACGTGACATAACCCACTCAGTCTTAGCTTGATCCCCAAAACTGCACTTAATGATAAGTAAGTGCATAGACTCCCTCAAGTCTAACTAAATGCCAGACGCATTTAATGACTTTATGAGATGTCACGAGATCATTTATACCTGCTGCAAAATGCTTGCAAGGATAGACGTCCCTGTCGGACGCCGTGTTCCTGTCGTAACACGTTGCTTTGGCCGAACCCGCCAAGCAAAGGACGCTGCCGTCGGCCGTCAGTCTGTCATCCTTCCTAAGATATGAGGAAGTTGACCGGTTCTTAATCGTTCAGCCCCAGAGGTGGTGAACTGAAACTCGTTTGTCGCACGAGATTATAAAGGATCAAGGAGATGTGTGATTTCCTCCTCATCCTAAGAATCTCGAAATATCTGTCGATCATGATATCTTAGACGATATTGAAGCGAAACGAGACTGTCATTGATTACTTGTTCATATATTCGGTGACGACTGATAATATGAACAAATTATGATAGGGAACCATGTACCGTTGCCTGAAGTCAACGTAGAATAGACTGTACTAATGGAAACTTGCAATCCAAGTAGACTCCTTAGCGAAAGTGTGTTCGGACCTGTAGCTCCAACGCCACCAATGTTAAACTAGTTTGTTTATTTGGTTATTCGTAAGGAAAAGTGATGAGAATAATGAGATTGTAGAATGCTCGCCTAGTAGCGCAAGGCTTCTCTCACACCTTGGAATTGATTACGAGATGGTTGATTTCCTCGTAATGGACATTATAACAGTCCCCTACTTTACCAGTTTAGTACTTTCCGAAAAACTGAGTATGCAGCCATGAATGTGGTCACGGTTTTATCTCTATAGGGATTTAGACAAAGCGATATAGATGAAGGTCCCTGTGTGACTTCATAATGCTTAAATCAAGTAGTTCCTGACCACGGAACACGATCTCAATTAACTGAGACGTTCACTATATGGATTAATATAATCCGAGCGGATGTGGTATACCGCCTAAGTGAGTACTTGATTAGCTTGGGATACTTGAACAAGTATTATGCCCTTGCGTGTTTTATTACGCGATCCATTTTTGGATTTGCCTTCGAGATGAAGGATCTTGGGAAGAAACGGTAGTGACTCGGCCTGATGATCGACTCCCGTAAAGATTGAATCTAAGTCCATGATTCAGACTACACCCAGAAGGTGTTATGACGTTGTATTCATCATGACGCTAAGTCGTCAGATTCTCCCATGATCGTTCGATCACTAGACATTGATATAGACCCATTCCGTCCCTGATGTGACGATGAAGAGATATTGAACCATGATGTTCATATCTAAGTACAATAAGCGCATTATTGTACTTGGTCTAATGTGCTAGGACGAACATCTCGTCTGCTGTGAATGGTATAGCTCGACACAGCATCGCGCTAACACGCTGCCATCGAAATGGCATAAAAGACATTTTCCCATTACCTTAAGGTAACTGTGGATGAGGGCTTATCTTATCCCATTTGCGTCATCGAGTGTACCTACCCCCTTCGGTACTCGAATTAACGCAACCCTTTTTCGGTTATACCGATGCCGGTTACTTATCAGACCCGCATAAGGGATATTCCTAACATGGTATGTCTTTACCATTAGGAATAAGGCGACATCTTGGAGGTCTTGGAATGACTCCAAGTGAATCACTCTGGTCTATTCGTGCTCTATGAGACGACTAGAGAGTGTATATGGCTTCGAGCTAGTATTAGTCATATTTGAATTACATATGTTCTGTCTCACGATCCAGATAAAACACTTGTCATAGAAGACAACTTGTTGTTATTGATCAAGAGAGACATGACTACATTATGCTATTTAGCGTTTCTCGCCGAAATTAATCTTCAAAAATGAAGTTTAAGAGCATCCAGTTGAATGCTCGTTCTATTCCACGTTAGATTTTCTTGCATCCAGTCGTATGTAAGTAAATGAGACATCCAGTCGAATGCTCGTTTTCTTTCTTGGAATATGAAATATTTGCACCCAGTCATGTGCAAGTGAGGGGGAGCATCCAGGTGAATGCTTATTGTACTAATTACTACTTAGTCGAAATTCTCGCACCCTGTCGTGTGCAAGTGAGGGGGAGCATCCAGTCGCATGCTCGTGTACTCTTTTTGTCCTTAGACCAAGGTTTTTTCCCACTGGGTTTTCCTTGGCAAGGTTTTTAGCGAGACACGTTCCCATCATACCTCACTTAAGATTGCCGAAATTAGGGGGAGTATCCTGTTGTATACTTCTTACCACTGTGTACTCTTTTGTCCTTCGATTAGAGGTTTTTCCCACTGGGTTTACTCTAGCAAGGTTTTGATGAGGCACCTGTTTTGTGGTTGATCCCCTACTACTACCACTGTTGCACTCTTTTTCCTTCGATCAGAGATTTTCCCATTGGGTTTGCTCTGTCAAGGTTTTGATGAGACACACTGTTTTGTGGTTAGTTACTTACATGATATTTCGGCCTATATCATTCGGCTACACAGTTTCTCCTAGGTACCGGTTTTGTCCCACATTGGGTTTTCCGTCCCTAAGGTTTTTATGTGTTTAGCACTGCGAATGAACTCGACTCAGATCGACTGCATGAAGACGAAGAATTCAAGACGTCCAAAGGGGGAGTGTTGTAGGATATTATTGTCCATCTTGGGCCTTACTCTATTGGGCCTCTATTGGACTTTCCTAGCATATGTAACCCTACCTTCTATTATATAAAGAAGGTTAGGGGGTCTCTTGATGTAACTTCCCTACACTTATCAATGAATAAAAGACGACTCTTTTATCTCTCTATACTTGTATCTCCATATCTATATATCTAGCTAATATGTCACACAACATAAATCAAGTTATAACAAGTAAAAAATTAAGACACGAAGGTAAAAAAATATTACAAAAAAACTTGAAAAAATTAAACGTATATTAAATAATAGATATGCACGAACAATTAAATATCTATTACATAATTTCAGTATATTCACTTCAATTAAAATACAAGCTATCAAAAATTCATTTATAAATTTTGTTTGCACTCACCACTACTTTAATTATTATTTTTGATAATTTTTTTAAAGATGTGTGTTGCGTGTCAACATGATAAGTTGGTGTAAAATGTCTTTTATAATCACTTGCGTATGTTAATTTTTCAAGTGTAACTTATATATTATCAACGCATACAAAATTATGGTATGTTATTTCACTAACAATATATAATTTTGGGATGCGTTACCAAACAAAATATTTAAGAATTTGCCAGAATACTGTATATATAAATTATTATGAAAAATATTAATAAAAAAAATTATTTTTCGAAGTTGTGGGGCTGCCACGACAACCCCTAATCACATATAAGGGTGCCGCCCCTGCCCCTAGCACTTGTCAGACAAACAACCAGGGACTTCGCAGTTGCTAACATTCCACAGAATCTGTATCTAATCTTTTATTTTTCTTTTTCGGCCCAAAAGTTAAATTGTATTGCCAAAGAATTATTTACATCAACAGTCACCGAAAAAAATGGAAATGACTAATCAATCCATTAACATAAATACAACAAATAAAAAGGAAAATATCAAAACTTGTCCGTTCACTGCCGACTTAATAAACTCATAGAGAGAAACTCTCTCAATTTTCTACCCATTACCAAACCCTAACTCATTAGATCACCAAAATCACCGTTAATAGCAAGCCATGATCCAGATCAACCCCTCACGTTTCCAATCCCTTATAGAATTGGCCATAAACAAAGCATTCGAGGCAATTAATCTCAAGTAATGTTTCAATATTCTCATGATATCTTCGATTTCTTTCATTCCAGATCTTGTAAATAATAAGTGAGAAAATTAGATTTTCCAATTTCACCCATTGTTGCCATGAACTGTTTGATGCTAAATACTGAAAATTGAAGGGAGTATGAGTAATTACCACATATGAAAAATTGGTACTCGAAAAAGAGGTGATTTAAGGTTTCCACCCCTTTGATGACATGAAAGACAAACATCATACCGAGTCACACAAATTCTAAACAGCTAATTTTTTGTTCTTAATCTTTTTTTAATTCTCATCCACATAATAAAAATGCATTTTAAAATTATAGGTCTTTCCCATACTAATTTAAACCAAGGAACAATATTTGATTTCAACCTAATTTCATTCCATGCCGAACTCACAGTAAAACCCCTATCTTTAGCTAGCCAAATAGCAGTATCTTGATTGTCATTAACATGATAATTTAAAACTTGTAGTACATTAAAAATAACCAAGCAATTTAATCTATAGAAACCACAAGAAGGTACGTAATATGAGTTTAACAAAATGTAACATCAAAGGAATATGAAACAATCCAAGGCAATGAGCGGATTTTCAATATCCTCCATTGCGATGTTACTACCTTCTTGATCTTGTTTACAAGCCAACACCGTTTCAACATTAAAAACTATAGAAACCACAAGAAGGTAATATGAGTTTAACAAAATCTAAACATCAAAGGAATATGAAACAATCCAAGGCAATGAGCGGATTTTCAATATCCTCCATTGCGATGTTACTACCTTCTTGATCTTGTTTACAAGCCAACACCGTTTCAACATTAAAAAATTCCTCAATCTTAGAGACAGACCTATTACTAGTCAATCTATCTCTTGTCCTCAAGTAAGGGCCACCTCTAGATAAATTGTGTCGGGGACTTGATGGCCTTAACTTTATATTCCCTTTCTTCACAAACGAGCCCTTAGGGTCCACTACAACCGAGTTGCTTATTAAAGATGGCTTGGATAAACTTTTCGCAGGAGTACTTGAAAATCTTCCACAAGGAGATGGCGACCTTAGGACACTTCTAGTGTGAAAATGAGGGGAACTCTGCCTATCAATCTCTCTTCTAAAGTTCTTTTGTGGTGAGATTGTAAAATCAGGTTTAACACTTGCACGAGCTCTCTTGTTCGGAGTTGAACCGGAACTCGATATCATCTGTTTGTGGATTATGTGAGGATTCTGTTTTACACAAGATTTCAAGAAGTCATTAGAGAATGACCTTTCCTTTGAGATTGAGTATAAGGATGAAGAGGATGAAGAGTACGAGGTGGTTTGAGGGTGGTCATTGGTGCAAGAGAAGGAAGAGCTGGAGGAGGAAGCAGAGGTCGGAGATTGGGGTAGTGAGAGGAGTTGTTTGGTTGAGGAGAGAGAAATGCGAGAAATTGGCGCTTCAGCTATTACTAACTTGTCTTGAACTAAATTAGGGGTCTGTTGATCTTGCCGCTTTCTCTTGCGGCTGTATCTGCTAATGCAAGACCCCATTGTCTTGAAGAGGTACTCATCAATTACCGTAATATGTTACATATATAGAATAATAAATGGTAAAGGTGGTGGGGTTTTCACAACTTTAATCTTTTGCTTTCTTATTTGAAGATTTGAATATTGTGACCGGGTAAATATCCGTTGAGCAACGTTTGGTTTGTAAAGGTAAAGTTTGGTGATGTTATCTTTAATGATTTTGTCTAGTTAACTTTACACCCAACTTCATTCTTCCATAAAGTACTACTACTATGTTTGGCTTAGTGAGATTGTGATGCTTACTTTTAGTATATATATTAGCAACCATAGTAATATTATTTGATGCAATAAGCACGAATATCAGGGAGAAAAAAAAACTGCTCATGGGTACGGGACGGTATGGTATGTGTACTGAACCGGTAAGACTTTTGGAGTACCCTTGATTTTTTTTGACCAATTCATTATAAAGAAGATGAAATAAAATTTAAATTTAATACAACTAAAAAAGTAAATTTATTATAATATACTTATATAACTTTTTTGTTTATATTTACTTATTTGATATATGAGAGAGGATGCGAGTAAGTTTATTTTTAGGTTTAGGAACTATTTACAGTGTCAAGGTAGAGGTAGGGCAAAGTCGTTGGGTAGAGAATCTAAGCAATAAGTGAAGATTGCTTATTTTTTGACAGCATGTTGAATTGGCATCTTCTATGTATAATATCTTCGTGATATTATCTCTCTTAACGTTAATGAAAAGTGTATGCAATATTAGGTATGTTTGTGAACATGTTTGAACTTTTAAACACATTAGAATCATTTGTATTGATCGTTTTCCAAAGGCATTAAAAACCTTGATGCGCTAATTTTTCGAATTAGTTGATTGAGTTAACATATTGATGCTTGTATATCTCCTAATTACTTCGTTATTTTAGTTTTATTGTTTTTCAGATATGTAGTAAGTCGTTGGTAGAATCTTCTCCAATTCGAATAACTCAAATCCATAAATATATGAGTGAGTTATAGCCGTTGCAATATACTCACTTGCTAATGTCTCACAATTCAGCTTGTCGGGTTGGCACTTTGTAGAGAAAATATATTTGGTTTCAATGTCGTTTTAAGTGATTACAATATTCTGATATCAAGATTAAGTGTTATACTCCTTTCGTGCCTTTTTAAATGTCTCTCTTATAAATTGCTATTTTTTTAAGGGTCTCCTTCGGGTAGGACTGGGTTCAGTATGCTTCGGTTCGGTTTTTGGCAAAACCGAAACCGAAATCGAGTAGATTTTTCGGTTTTCGGTCTTTTTATTTTTTCGATCGAAGCGAACCGGTTTTTTTCGGTCTTTCGATTTTTTTCGGTTATTTTTCGGGATTTTTTTTTTCGGTTTTTCGGTTTTTTTCGGTCCGGTTTTATTGTAAAGCAAAACTGACTCGAAAAAGTTTCCATTTTACGGTTTCGGTCTTTTTCGGTTCGGTTCGGTTCGGTTATCGGTTCGATTCGGTTTTTTCAGATTTTTGTCCAGCCCTATATATGAGATGAGAATTACGTAACTTAGTTGGCAGAGAAACTTGCTCATTTCTGTTTTTTTGTGTACTTTTGAATTTTAACCTCGTTGGTACACTTTCTGCACATGTCATGTAATGTTTGTTTTGCCAAACCACATAAAAAATACTAGATGATAGGACGGATATATCTAAAATTTACTCCTCTCTCCATCCACTCTTTCTCTCCCGCTCCTCCCTCCCCTCTCTTTATCCTCCCTTGTGCACTTTGACTCTCTTTCCCTTTTATGTCTCATAGTAGCGGCACACTCTCTCTCTCCCCCCTCTTTCTCTCTCTCCTCTCTCCAGATCTCTCTATTCTTATATGTGTTTCTCCTCTTCGTCCCATATTTGTCCATATATTACAAGTAATTTAAAATTGGTTCCAAAAAATATATACACAATATCCAAATATAAAAATAGTAAAAGTTTGAATTTATTTTCATTTTCTCGTTGTTTTTCCAACTTTTCAAATAAATAACTGAAAAATTAATTCATATGTATTTATTTTGTTCGTGACATTTTCTTGGTTCTAACCACACTTTAAGGTTTTTTCAACTTTTCAATTTACAAGTTGTAAGCTTTCAACTTTTTTTTTTTTGGAAGGCAAGTATATATTAGAAAAATGCAAGAAATAAGAGTATACCATGCATAGCACAATAAGCTAGCTAAGGCTAAGGAAATATAAAAAAAAAAAAAAAAACACGAACCAGACAACTAAAAACTACATTATAAGTTAGAAATCAAGATATAAGTAGTTAGAAAAGCTAATAAACAGATTGTTTGGCAATAAAGAAAGTCCCCCAAACAGAGGAGGTCCGTTTTCAGCAAATGGAGGTCTTCCTTTTGACATCAAAATAGTGTAGCAACAACTTGATCTATTTTTGACAGTCTACTGTTGGAAAATTAGTAATTTTCATGAAGTGAATGCTTTTAATTAGTAGTTACTAATAAGCTTTATTTTCCCTTTTAATGAGTGTATTTATTTATAAAAGGAGTTACAAATTTGCATATTTAAAACTGTGGTCTTTATTCATTTTGTTTTAAAGACTTTTCCATGAAAAACATAACATATATGATATACACATTCCCACACATTCACACATGCATACATATAGAGAGAGTACCGCACCACCAACGGCCCGACCGTGGCTCGGTGCCGTTTCCGCCGAGTCACATGTGATAGACATTGGACCTTGGGAACGATGTGTCCCATTTAGCCAGAAACAGAGATGGCGGGGCAAATATCGTTTAAGGGAAACTGCCAAACAGTTTCCTCGTCTCGGACTTTAGTCTATTTCGGTATCATTTACATTATTTTATGTTAAATCTTGTTATTGATAATTATATATTTGAGGAAACCATTTTCTGTTTATTTGTCCATTTCTTTTCCGTAGAAATTATTGTGTTTATTTACAACGTACCCAACAATTTTAAACGATACTTTATGTTTCGTACGTTAATACAATAATTTTGGTGTTTGGATAAACAGAAAATTATTTCCGTGGCTAAAACAGTTATTTGGAAAATCATTTTCTAATAAACTTTGGTTTTTAAGAAATTGGTGTTTCCGCTTGTATTGTCGAATGCGTTTTACGTCTGGTTTACCTTCTTTGGGGTTTTTGTGAAAATTCTTTTTTCGGGTTTAGACGATCTCATATGTGTTTTGATGCGTTTTTACGTGAATGTTTTATTATGACTTTTGTCCAGGAGTTTATATGCATGCTTTGTATATTCATGTGGACAATTTTATTTGCACGTTTGTATACATGTTTGTATGTTGGCTTCACTGTTTATTTCACCTTATTGTGATAATATGCTATTGGTGAGGCATGTACGTGTAGTGTATCGTATGTATGTTTAATAATATGTTAGGTGTATATTAGTTGTTTACATGCGAGCATACTTGTTTGCGTTTTGAGAATATTTCTTTTCCATCGTTTAGATTTTGAGAAAATCTATATTTTTTGTTTGGTGATGATTCTGGGATTAAAGGGTTAATAATTGCTTGTTGTTAACTTATCATGACTTCTGTTGTGTGACATATTAGCTAGATATATAGATATGGAGATACAAGTATAGAGAGATAAAGGAGTCGTCTTTTATTCATTGATAAGTGTAGAGAAGTTACATCAAGAGACCCCCTAACCTTCTTTATATAATAGAAGGTAGGGTTACATATGCTAGGAAAGCCCAATAGAGGCCCAATAGAGTAAGGCCCAAGATGGACAATAATATCCTACAACACTTCCCCTTTGGACGTCTTGAATTCTTCGTCTTCATGCAGTCGATCTGAGTCGAGTTCATTCGCAGTGCTAAACACATAAAAACCTTAGGGACGGAAAACCCAATGTGGGACAAAACCGGTACCTAGGAGAAACTGTGTAGCCGAATGATATAGGCCGAAATATCATGTAAGTAACTAACCACAAAACAGTGTGCCTCATCAAAACCTTGACAGAGCAAACCCAATGGGAAAATCTCTGATCGAAGGAAAAAGAGTGCAACAGTGGTAGTAGTAGGGGATCAACCACAAAACAGGTGCCTCATCAAAACCTTGCTAGAGTAAACCCAGTGGGAAAAACCTCTAGTCGAAGGACAAAAGAGTACACAGTGGTAAGAAGTATACAACATGATACTCCCCCTAATTTCGGCAATCTTAAGTGAGGTATGATGGGAACGTGTCTCGCTAAAAACCTTGCCAAGGAAAACCCAGTGGGAAAAAACCTTGGTCTAAGGACAAAAAGAGTACACGAGCATGCGACTGGATGCTCCCCCTCACTTGCACACGACAGGGTGCGAGGATTTCGACTAAGTAGTAATTAGTGCAATAAGCATTCACCTGGATGCTCCCCCTCACTTGCACACGACTGGGTGCAAAGATTTCATATTTCAAGAAAGAAAACGAGCATTCGACTGGATGCCTCATTTACTTACATACGACTGGATGCAAGAAAATCTAACGTGGAATAGAACGAGCATTCAACTGGATGCTCTTAAACTTCATTTGTGAAGATTAATTTCGGCGAGAAACGCTAAATAGCATAATGTAGTCATGTCTCTCTTGATCAATAACAACAAGTTGTCTTCTATGACAAGTGTTTTATCTGGATCGTGAGACAGAACATATGTAATTCAAATATGACTAATACTAGCTCGAAGTCATATACACTCTCTAGTCGTCTCATAGAGCACGAATAGATCAGAGTGATTTACTTGGAGTCATTCCAAGACCTCCAAGATGTCGCCTTATTCCTAATGGTAAAGACATACCATGTTAGGAATATCCCTTATGCGGGTCTGATAAGTAACCAGCATCGGTATAACCGAAAAAAGGTTGCGTTAATTCGAGTACCGAAGGGGGTAGGTACACTCGATGACGCAAATGGGATAAGACAAGCCCTCATCCACAGTTACCTTAAGGTAATTGGAAAATGTCTTTTATGCCATTTCGATGGCAGCGTGTTAGCGCGATGCTGTGTCGAGCTATACCATTCACAGCAGACGAGATGTTCGTCCTAGCACATTAGACCAAGTACAATAATGCGCTTATTGTACTTAGATATGAACATCATGGTTCAATATCTCTTCATCGTCACATCAGGGACGGAATGGGTCTATATCAATGTCTAGTGATCGAACGATCATGGGAGAATCTGACGACTTAGCGTCATGATGAATACAACGTCATAACACCTTCTGGGTGTAGTCTGAATCATGGACTTAGATTCAATCTTTACGGGAGTCGATCATCAGGCCGAGTCACTACCGTTTCTTCCCAAGATCCTTCATCTCGAAGGCAAATCCAAAAATGGATCGCGTAATAAAACACGCAAGGGCATAATACTTGTTCAAGTATCCCAAGCTAATCAAGTACTCACTTAGGCGGTATACCACATCCGCTCGGATTATATTAATCCATATAGTGAACGTCTCAGTCAATTGAGATCGTGTTCCGTGGTCAGAAACTACTTGATTTAAGCACATGAAGTCACACAGGGACCTTCATCTATATCTCTTTGTCTAAATCCCCATAGAGATAAAACCGTGACCACATTCATGGCTGCATACTCAGTTTTTCGGAAACTACTAAACTGGTATAATGTCCATTACGAGTAAATCAACCATCTCGTAATCAATTCCAAGGTGTGAGAGAAGCCTTGCGCTACTAGGCGAGCATTCTACAATCTCATTATTCTCATCACTTTTCCTTACGAATAACCAAATAAACGAACTCGTTTAACATTGGTGGTGTTGGAACTACAGGTCCGAACACACTTTCGTTAAGGAGTCTACTTGGATTGCAAGTTTCCATTAGTACAGTCTATTCTACGTTGACTTCAGGCAACGGTACATGGTTCCCTATCATAATTTGTTCATATTATCAGTCGTCACCGAATATATGAACAAGTAATCAATGACAGTCTCGTTTCGCTTCAATATCGTCTAAGATATCATGATCGACAGATATTTCGAGATTCTTAGGATGAGGAGGAAATCACACATCTCCTTGATCCTTTATAATCTCGTGCGACAAACGAGTTTCAGTTCACCACCTCTGGGGCTGAACGAATTAAGAACCGGTCAACTTCCTCATATCTTAGGAAGGACGACAGACTGACGGCCGACGGCAGCGTCCTTTGCTTGGTGGGTTCGGCCAAAGCAACGTGTTACGACAGGAACACGGCGTCCGACAGGGACGTCTATCCTTGCAAGCATTTTGCAGCTGATATAAATGATCTCGTGACATCTCATAAAGTCATTAAATGCGTATGGCATTTAGTTAGACTTGAGGGAGTCTATGCACTTACTTATCACTAAGTACAGTTTTGGGGATCAAGCTAAGACTGAGTGGGTTATGCCACGTTACTTCACGTCGTTCCTTATCAACGGTAACGTGCAAATCTCCCCCTAACGACGGGGAGAAGAGTCTTAGCGATGTCACTTTCGCATATCATGCGGTAAAGAGATCGCTTGCCAAGGTTACTCTATCAAATGATAGGCAGGAGATTCATAATCGACTTATGTCCCCTTCAGAGGTCCATATTTTGAACGCTAGAGCGGCTCAATCAAAATATTAATTAATCACTTTAAACACGCGTTAATATGAGACTTCTGGCTCATAACCAGTAACCAGCTGGTACGCATATGGTGTTTGAGTGTCTATGGGCCTCATAACGGACCAATGCAGCAAAATAGCATAACCCCACACGGAAATATAAATCTTGGTGCGCAAGACCAAGAAATGCATGCAATCATTTGCAGCCGCATCATCAAACTTTCCGTGAGTCCATTTGGGTCTGAACATAATCGACAGGATGTTCAATTTCAATTTCCAAACTCAAGTAATTCAAATCGAAATTTCGATTATTACTCTTCGGAATTATCAAGTCGACTAGACTTTTCAGGATAATCCGGATCATGAGCCATCAACTTAATGATAGGGCTAAAAGTTTGGGAAATGCTGCATTTCTGTGGACAACAATAAAATGTGACCTTATTGTCAATGCTTCAACCATAACCATTTATATTTATGGTCCGTCTTATGGTTGGATAAGTCCACAATAACTCCTTCAATTCTTTACCAGAATTCTACGAGTTCATTTTGTGATCTTTACACATACCAGTCTTTCAAAGTGAGCATTAGTGGCATTAATTTCGGATTAATCACGAAATATATTCTCAAAGAGAATCCAAATGCGATGCGATTATAAATCAACCATCGTCTTTTGACCCGGGAATATCTCATCCGGTCAATGCCACAATATCAAAATTCTCTTATCAATCGACGACAGGCGAATGATAGTACAGACAATCATGTCTTAGCATCTAAATCATTTTATCATTCGACGACAGGCGAAATGATAAGCTAACTTTAAATGCTTTAAAGAATGTGGTAGCAACCACTTGAAAGACATTTCAACTCCTCTAAAATACGCTGTTGGTCGTATTGAATGGAGACTATGTAAAGAAATTTTAATTCTTTCATGAGCTATTACCAGATAACGCTGGTTTTCTCGAATATTTTATAACTCAACAAGGTACGACAGGACCTACATGAGTATAAGACCTCATATTTGACAAATCAATTTGGTTTTACCAAAGATTTCGATTTTGGAACGACAGGTCCAGAATCGTTGTCACTGAGTACTCTTTTAGGCAAGTAGTTGGTGAAATTATGTGGTACACTGTTACCCACTATTTCCAAAAAAAACAACTACCCCACAAGTATTGCCTAAAATTTCATAATTTAAAGTTTGGTCACATTTGTCAAAGGAATTTGCTCAAAACACTTTAAATTATTTCGAGAAATTTCGTAAACAGGCAAACCATAATACAAAAGTATGTCCAAATGGAAAAATCATAATCCAAATGGAAAAACATAATCCAGATGAGCGAAAAAATGGCTCAATGATTTATCAAAATCAATAAAGAAAGGTATCAAACTCATTTGAGCCACAAAATCGGGGGTCTCAAGAGTTTCCTTTCAGTTAGCTTTAACCACATTAGCATCGGGTTTTTTTCACCTTTGTAATAGTTTTGAACTATTTAAGGAGTAACCGTGCATGACCTTTGTCTTTATAGCATAGAGTTGCCTCCTTGAGCATTATCTATTGCTTTGTGACAACGGGCCATATTGTTCCTTTTAATTACTGTCTTGGAGCCACAGGTTTTCGATTTTGACGATTGTCTAAAATCTCGCTTGGCTAGGCGATTCATCGAGACCGCGACAGTTCGAGACAAATAACACTTGTCTCGGTTCTCGATTCGTGGAAAAAAAATGTACACGAAGAGCATTAATATCGGGCAAACAATTCGCCATTGACCCAATAGGATTAAAATTACTCACCGGGGTAATTTTCTTATCCAATAACACATGGGTGATAAAGGAACATGGTGAATATAAATTCACGATACTGCTTATGGAATACAATTTCTAAGCTAGTATTTTGGTGAAGGATTGCTCCAATATGTCAATTTCAGACATTTGTTCACCATAGACGTCATCACGTCTCAAATGTGGCGGCGGAATAAAATCAACGCCTTAGCATTCATCATGAGGGTAACAACAAACTCGTATTTTACTCATAAAAGATGGCATCCAAAAAAAATTTGGGCATCACATTTTCACACATCAGGGTGACTAACATGTGGTGACGGAATAACATCAACGTCTAAACAGTCGCAAGTATGTTTTGCGAATTTTCTCATCATAGATGGCATCCAACATGTGTTGAGAGTTCTGGATTATTTTTCATATAAAACGACTGGTTTATATGTTTATGGTTTGCACAAGCATAAACTTTATTTCGAAACGACAGGTTCGAAAAATAGTTTTGCTTTTAATGTGAATAGGTTCTCATTGATCGAACGACAGGTCGATACAGAGACACCAATTCGGCGAAACATACATCACTATATAAACACACTCGGGGAAATTATTATTTAGTCAACCCCTTTCGGTAGCTCTACTTGAAAAACGACCAGGAAAGACGGTGAGGGTGGAGGGCACGAATGCCACTTAAAACCCGACCTCATTAGGATATCGACTTCCGCCTATATCTTTCCTAGACATCGTATCCAAATAGGTGAGCCTAGTTGGGGAAGGTTCATAATTTTTCCAACTTAAATGTGAAAATATATGATTTCGCAAATTACCATATCATAAACATGGCAGTGATTACATATATAGATGTTGCTACTTCTGATATTTACTAATTATCATCAATCAGTACATAATATATCACAATTTATACTAGCAAGATCTAATTATTATTATTAACTGCCATATGTGAAGATTTTATTCATGGTAATTACAACATGCAAGCAAGTAATATATTATTAATTACCAATTAATTCTATATGGTAATTTTAACATGCAAAGGGTTAATTTACATGGAAACATATCAATTTATTCAATTAACATGTAATTTTTATTCACTTGCCTTTTTAATAAATATATATATGCATGTGGGTGAATATTTAGACCGAATATTGACTTTTATAACACATATATATTGTTTTTATACATGTAATATACTACAGTGACTACGCGTGTAATTTCAGTATACTGTATCTATTTGCAGCGTTATTACAACTTCAGTCTATAATTTCAGACAAGTTCAGTTTAGTCCTATAGTAATTAACATGCACAGTCAATAGTTTTCAGAGAATTACAGATTGGTTTACTGGTTTTAATCTATTACAGATTCAGTCCAAACAGATTTACTAGATGTGTTTTTTTTTTCGATTTACAAGCATGTTTGCAGTTACATACAATTATCAACACACATACATATATTTTACAAGCATGTCAGACCAATTCATTCATGATGGCATGCAATTTAAGTTCATAATATAAATAGACATGCAGTTCATATATGTGAGCCTTAAGGGCTTGTAAACCAATTAGGTTTGTCTCATAGCATGTTCAATATCTTGCAGTACAATAAAAAAAAATAGCATGATCTTATCAAACCACATATAAGTATAATTTATTCATGCTCATATATACCGTCATATATACACCTGTAAACTACAAGTCTTATTAGTATATAATTACAAGCAGCAAGCAAATTTTCGTGTGTAACTGCGTATGCATGTTTTATTTGTAAGGGGTAGAAAAAATATTTGTATACCGTACTTCTCGTATTTTGGTGAAGATCGATATAGCAATAATTCAATTAAACTCGGATAAACCTCAAGGTTTAAAAATACCCAATATCCGTGTGTTTACGTAAAAATCTCCCATATCCGCGAGCGTATATAGTAGTCTCCACGAGCATCGTGCTGATAACGTGTTGTGTGACATATTAGCTAGATATATAGATATGGAGATACAAGTATAGAGAGATAAAGGAGTCGTCTTTTATTCATTGATAAGTGTAGAGAAGTTACATCAAGAGACCCCCTAACCTTCTTTATATAATAGAAGGTAGGGTTACATATGCTAGGAAAGCCCAATAGAGGCCCAATAGAGTAAGGCCCAAGATGGACAATAATATCCTACAACAACTTCGATTATGTTGTGAATATTATTACTAATGATTTATTGAATCACTGTGTAGAGATCATTGTCTATGTACCCGAACTTTAGTTCTGGTTAATTTCCATTTCCCCAAAATCTTTGCTTCTAGAAAAGGAAAAATCTTGACTGCTTAAAAATTTTACTTTTAGATATTCTAAGTTCTCTTGTTGTTTTGCTTGTAAACAAAAAAAAACTTGCATGACTGAAACGAGAATTTTAGGACTAATACATACACATATAGGGGAAGAGGTTATAAAGATACAGAAACAGAAATTCCAGGGGTAGTATAGTTGGTTTCAACTTTCAAGTCTTTCCATCATTTCATTGTAAAACGGTTAATTGAGAATTGGAATAGAAAAGTATTGTTGCTGCTTTTAATGGGTGTTTTAATTTCACATGTAAATGTTGAAATTATGTACATGTTATTTAAGGGTTTGTAGGATTTAAAACCATCCATGTTTGCCAAACGTTATGTTTGCATTATTATTTATTTATTTATTTGAATATGATGAGTTGTAAAGGGTTACAAAAAAATTACATGGATTAAATTGTTTTCGGTTTGTTATTCCGGAGGATATAATACACAGATTGTGTAACCGTTTTAAAGTCAGGAAATAATAGAGTTTAATTTTGGACTTAAATGGTGATTAATTTTTTGTAGTAATGGGTATTGAGACACATTACGAAACCGTTTCTTTTGGACTATTACTATAATAAGTCATGTGAATAATTTAGTAATGAATGGATTTATTATCATTTCATATTATGAGTAATCTCGTTACATTATATTGTTAGTGAATTTTATACATGTTTATTATTTTCATGTTAATAAAATTACTAACAATTTCTGATGAGTATTTGTTTCGACATGAATTTCTACCATGGAATTGGAGGATTGGTAATTATTCGAAACAGTTCTAGTAAAAGCCATTAAATTGGGGATTACGACATAACTGGTTTCGAAATAGTTATTGTAAAACCATTTTCTGATTTTTCAGAATTTGGGGCTTACGACAGAACTTGTTTAAATTCTGAGATTATTCTTTGTAAAATCAGATTTATCTGGTGTTTACGGCTGAATAAATCTTTCAGAATTTGATAATCTTTTTCGGGAATGAACTAGAATACTCTTGCAAAATCAGTTTCTTGAAACCATGCGTGGTTATAGAAATTTGGTGTTTGCGAAGAAGGAGTTTTAGTTTCATTTTTCGAAATTAGATTGTGCGTGTTTGTTATTTGAGATAACAAACAGTTTCCTGCGGGAAATGTTCGGAACACAATGGGTGCTGGAACTGACCAGAACATTGTGAGTGCCGGTGTAACTCCTATTAATCTTGCATGAGTGCATATTAATGACGGGGGTTACAAATTTGAAACCATCATTATTAAAGACACTAATGTGGTGATATAATGGCTGGTGTCCTTATTAATTGTGATTTATTGCAATCTAATTTGGAGGGTTACAAAATTTGTAACAGTAATCATTAATGAGATTAATGACGAGTATTTCTAAATTCTTATTAATTGTGATTAATCGCAATTTAATTTGGAGATTTATAAATTATTGTAACGACATCTATTGTTGACATTTATGGAAAGATTTATTAGCTAACTACGAATTGTAATGACGAGTCGATTACTTATTTGGATGAAAGATTATTTAACAACAAACTTTGTTCATCCAAGAGTAAATAATTTGATGATTAACAAATTATAAATGGTCGTTGAGTTTATTTTAAGAATAAACAAATATCGGCTAATTTATTATTTGTTGAAATAATATCTTATTAATTTGCTGAAAGAACATTTAATAATTTGTTGAATTAACATTTTATTTATTTGTTGGAAAAACATTTAATAATTTGTTGAAATAACATATTATTAATTTATTAGTAAAACATATTGTGAATATGTTGAGCTTGCTATTATTGAGAATAGTAATTTAGTAATATTAGATTACTATTATTGGGGGAGAACCCCAAGGGTCCCACAAATGTGGGGGTAACCCGTTAATCATGTAGATCGAGAATCTAAACGTACCCCATAACGTCTGCGGGCGAGAGAGAGAATATCTAACGGTTTATTGGTATGGATTTAAAACGTCTAAAACAAATGATATTGTTCATTTACCATCTTGAAACCGATTAACTTTCTCTATAACAGTGTGCATGTTCTGAGTGAGGACAAAGGGAATGTACGAACTGTGGGGGCGTTAATGTGTGAAAACATTTTAAACATTTGGAAATCCACTAACAAGTGCAAGCATACAAATATGAATCATGACTAGTGGTTTTTGAAACCTAAAGGGCAGTAACCTTTCAGTAGCCAAAACACTATGATCAAATTGATATGAGTTTGCTTGTTTGTGGCAACACATGAGTGACTATTTGTTCAAAATGAGCATTTTAGTCGATACTCTTGTGGTCAATAATGACATGTTGAGTTATTCAACTAAGTCACTGATTTGACATGATATAGTAGGTCATAAAAGTATAAAACCATAAATGTTTTATTTTTCTAAATCTATTATTTAAATTGAAACACAAATATGAGTTTGTGTTTGAAGCAATGTATTGCTAAGTCTTCAATTCGAAGTTTCGATCGGAGTATATAACCAAATGGTTCGATGCATTTGAGATGAGTGCAAAACCAAGAAGGGTTTAAAAGATATTTACTCAATTTATTGATGGATGTATTAAACACTGATATGTCTACTTGATGAGAAGTAAAGATAAATCAGTCGAGATATTCATTCAAGTAAGAATGAATACGTGAATTCTATTGTTGAGGATTAAGGCTTGTCATAAAACATGTTTAATCATGGGTGTTCTGTTGTGTTAATCTACCAACTTTAATCCAATGATTAAGTGTTAATCATTAAATGATAGATTATTTTTGAAAGTGTTAGATATTGTCTAACTAGTTCCGAAATGGTATATTCACATGAATATGAATACATGATCAGTGTGATTGAAATAATGAATATGAGACACCGTTCACATAATTGTGTTGGTGGAATGACACCAATCGTTAAAGAACGACTTATTATGCTCTCGAGCAAAAAATGTAGTTTTTAAACGATGAATATCATGTTGATAAGTTCAGGATTAAACTCTGAATTTGTACGGGAAGTGAGATTTCCGTAAGCTATGTGTTGAACAAACTATCGCTTAGGAAGTTGGACCAAACAGTCAGAATTATAGAAGGCATGGTGCCTGACTATAAGTTCGTGAAAGTTTGGTGCTACCTAAGAAAGGTCTCAATCTTGTTCCTTGAAAGATTTGGATAGGATCGAAAACGGTAGATTGTGTGTTCATCGGATAAGCACAAAATATAGTGCTGATCGGTTTCTAGTACATAAGGAATATGACTTTAAAGTGCATATAGAACATTGTTCTATGCCTGAGAAGCATATTTTCAAAAAGAGAAGTTTTCCGCAAAACTCTAACGCCTGGCGAGTGTGACCAATACGTTGAGCGTTCAAAGCATTACGCTACCCAAGACAAGTGAACACTCAAACGGTGCTGGAAAAATGTGGAAAGTGAATCTTTTAAGGAAGATGAAGTGCATCGGCATGGTAAAAGGGTAAGTAATGAAACTTCCTTTGTCCCTTGACCTTCATGAGTGAAGGTGAATCGATGACATTGAAATAATCAATGTTTTCCATATAATGTGTATATGGAAAGATGCCATCAACAATGAGGTTGATAGGCACGTGAGAAATAAAGTCAATTACTTTAAGTAAACTAACGGTTTTGATAATTTTAATGTCTATACTCTAATCTCTATAAAAAGGACGCATCATTAATTAATGATAACATGTGTTTTATAAATGGAGATCTAGAGAATTAGGAACAACCCATTGGGTCGTGGTTCCGTGTAAAGTAAGTCAAGGTGCGAAAACTTGTTAAGTCGTTATATGGACTAAAACAAACAACTAACTTATCATATGTAGTCTCTTGTGCGTCAAGAACTACACTAGACCAGTTATAGCCAACTCAGTGAGCAGACTCAGTAGGTTTGCCAATGAGGTTTCTCAGATACATGAGGTATACTGCCAATCATGAACTGCATTATACGAGATGTCCAAAATGTTTGGAGGGTATTTAGATACCAATTGTATCTTGAACTTTAACAGTACAAGGTCCATTAGTGGATATGTTTGTACTTAAAGAGGTTGCAGTCTTATGGAGGTCTGTAAAATAGACCTGCATAGTTGGAGAAACTGTAGAGTTAGAATTCATAACGTTGAATCAAGCTACAGAAGAGGCAGACTGGCTGAGAAGTCTTGGGAGGTATTCCAAGTGGCCAAAATCTATTCCCGCAATAAACGTGTACTGCTGCAGCCAGTCAGTTATTAAACGGAATCAGAATAATTTGTATAATGGAAAGTCCCGACAAAGTCATGACATATTCGTCGGAGACACAAATCCGTAAGAGGAATTGTTAGGAAAAATTGTGGTATCCCTAGACTTTGTAAGGTCTAAGGATAATAATTCGGATCCATATACAAAATGCTTGACTCGTGGAGGAGTTGGAGCATGATCGAGGGAAATGGGGTTTGAAGCCCAATAAATTGAAAACCTTCGCATAGGTAACCCAACCTAAACTGGAAACTTCAGTCTCGGGTTCAATGAGAAACTGAATTGTGCGGGTAACCGAACAAAGCACTCGAGAACATAAGTTCTCAGCCCATTTCTATTATGAAATAGTGATAGACCTGTACCATTTTAAGGGTGAGCATGAGGCTCTTAATGAATCAAATATCTCGAAGGTCGAGTGGGGTGAGTCAGGACACTTTTGACTTGAAATCACCTATAACGAGTGTGTATGGCCGATACTATGTGATGATCTAGGGCTAAATCACTAGAGCACTCGGTTGAATTTGCCAAGGCAGTCCAGAGCCAAATATGGACAACAACCAAATGGCTCAGTAAGTGGTGTAGAGAGGACACTGTGTGAGTATTACCTTGGTATGCACAAACGCTAAATGGTTCAAGACTTTAAGGCTACCCAATAGTAGCATATCAGATTTTACATCACTATGGCAGGTTCAAGGCGCGCGCTACCTGTGCTTATGCAGTGAATTCTCGTGGTTCTCTCGATTGCATTTAGTTGCGCATTGCATGTTTTAATCGCATTCATGTGGGAGATTGTTGGAAAATTAGTAATTTTCATGAAGTGAATGCTTTTAATTAGTGGTTACTAATAAGCTTTATTTTCCCCTTTAATAAGTGTATTTATTTGTAAAAGGAGTTACAAATTTGCATATTTAAAACTATGGTCTTTGTCCATTTTGTTTTAAGGAATTTTCCATGAAAAACATAACATATATCATATACACATTCGCACACATTCACACATGCATACATATAGAGAGAGAGTACCGCACCACCAACGGTCCGACCGTGGCTCGGTGCCGTTTTCGCCGAGCCATATGTGATAGACGTTGTACCTTGGGAACGAAGTGCCCCATTTAACCAGAAGTAGAGGTGGCGGGACAAATATCGTTTAAGGAAAACTGCCAAAGAGTTTTCTCGTTTCGGACTTTAGTACATTTCGGTATCATTTACATTATTTTATGTTAAATCTTGTAATTGATAATTATATATTTGAGGAAACCATTTTCTGTTTATTTATCCATTTTTTTTCCGTAGAAATTATTGTGTTTATTTACAACGTACCCAACATCTACAAGCATTTTCATTCATGACCAGTAATAGTCACCTGTGACAATTTTGATATGTTCCTTTTTACCAACTCTTTGGTATCTTATCTTTTCCCACCTTTTTTTGTTCTCTAGCTCTTCTTCCACTCTTCACACAAGTATAAAACCTGAGAATAAGAAAATAAAGACCACAGTATCCAAACAAACTTGAATGATAAAAACAACTACAAAACTTATTGAACAACAGACAACCTGGTGGAAATGAAGCCATCACCTCCAAGAGCCTTATCAAATTTCCATCGTCATTGAACTTGGGGGTTGAACCAGCCACCTCAGAATTCATAGAAGAAAACCACACAATACACCATACTTGCACATCAGAGAAACATATTAATCTTTCACATCTCAATCACTAATACCCCAAGCATTTAGAATATAAGAGTTTCTAACACTTCTCGGGATGTTGCTCATATCTCTAATTTAAGTTTTGATAGTAAAATCAATTTGAGTCATAATGGCATTAACATTAGAGAGGGGTTTACCATGATTTCTAATCTTTAAATCTAGTATTATCAATGGTTAATAATAGCAGCAAGCTTTTCTTTAAGATTAAATCTAGTATCAATGAGAAGGGCTTTAGAATGGAGATATATTAATTCTTCCGGGAACCAATAACGCATAAACCATGTCAAACCAAGACCGATCAATATCCGAACGGAACAGATTCAAACTTCTCCTCAACCTTAAGCCAATTATCATATCATAAAGAGATGTTACTACCCTTGCCCACTCTAAAGTAAATAATAGTTTTAAAAAATTCCCTAGCTTTAGAGGTGGCAAATAAAACCAAGACCGGAAACCCAACCGTAACCCACTTCAAATCCGAAAAACCGATAACCGCTTTAAGCTGGAAATAATTTTTGGCCGAACCGAGACCGATGGTTACGATCAGGGTTTGGTTTTTTAAACTAAAACAAACTGACCGAAAAACCGTAACCGAAAAGCGAATTATTAAAACCAGGACGATAACCGAAAAGTAACCAATGTATATATCTATATATTTATATATATATATATTATAGCTTTTAAATATATATAATAATCGAAATTTATAAGTTTCATTGTTTTAAAAGAGGTTCATCATTGTTAATACATTTTGAATTTTCTTTTAATTTAGAAGTTTTATGGTTGACATATTTTCTTATATAAAAATTTCTAACGAAATTTTTTACTACAAAAGAAAACTAGTTTAATAACAAACAAATTGTTGGTTTTCGTGTACGAAATAACAATTAACAATAATTAAAGGACTAAACAATAATTAAATAAAACCAGTGTAATCTTTATTAATTTCCAAATGGAATACAATAAACTGATTACAACATGTAGGTACTGAAAAGTAATTAAAAGAAACTGTCGGACTGGAAAGTATAAACTTAACAGCCGGACTGTTCTGTTTCAAATTGAAAGTACAGGACTGAATTGAAACTATTCTAATTACAGAATTAAATTACAGAATAGTAATTACAGCAAAAAAAAACAGAACTTTAAAGTAATTACAGAATAGTACAAACAGGACAGAATTGAAAACTGGACAGAATTGAAAAACTGGACAGAATTAAAACTGGACAGAATTGAAAACTGGACAGAATTGAAAAACTGGACAGAATTGAAAAACTGGACAGAATTAAAAACTGGACAGAATTGAAAAAATAAAAAACTGGACAGAATTGAAAAAATAAAACAAGACGAGGCTACTGTTAACAGTATGCCCTTAACCGATATTCGCCCAACCACCTTAAGGTTTCTGGTTGCGTTGGCGCTTCGATCCCAAGGTACAACGTCTCTCGGAAGACTCGCCGGAAACTGGCGACGAGTCTAAGTCGAGTTTTTAGTGGGTGGTTCTCTCTGGTTCTAAGATGCTATGAATAAAAATATATGCTGCTGTTTAGTTAGAGAGAAGACAGATTTCATGTGTGTTAGAATGTGAGGGGATGGCTGCCTCTTTATAGAGGAAATTCTGAAATCGCAGAATTTATTGGTCATTTAATTCTGGGAGTTACATCCCCAGAATCCGCCTCCATTACTGCTGGAGTTTCAAACTTTCTGGAACTCTAGGGACTGCTCTTGCAAATATGCAAAAGTCCCTTTTCAGATTTAGTACAAGATGCAAAAGTCCCTTTTCAGATTTAGTACATCCCCAGAATCCGCCTCCATTACTGCTGGAGTTTCAAACTTTCTGGAACTCTAGGGACTGCTCTTGCAAATATGCAAAAGTCCATTTTCAGATTTAGTACAAGATCCAAGACCCAAGACATTCCCGCGTCCCGAGCGAGCGCGCGTGTGTGGTACACACTAACCCACTCATGGGTATGTGGACTTTATTAGTTTACCAACTAAATGGGATGGACTTGTATATATAGAGTATAAATCAACCTTGATTTTCCAATGTGAGATAACCCTCATGGTTATTCCCACTCTCTACTTCATTTTCCAGATTTCGGTTTTTTCCCTCTTTCAAGTACCAACATTCGAGTCCAATTATCATTCACCCCATTCCTCCGAATAGGTCATGCGATATACCGTTGCGAATCTTGTAGCACGAGCTACTCAAACGCATAGATTATGGCCTCAGAAAAACTGAGGAGTCGCATCGAAAATTGACTCAAAGATGGTCCCTGACCACTTTGGAAAACCATGTCTAAAACATCTTTTTCCTTCATTTTTCCAACACAAATAAAGTACAAGTTTTTTTATGAAGTACACAATTTACAAACTTAAAAAAAATCTCAAAGTTGGTTAACACTGTCACATCAGAAGACCGAAACCAATAGAACAGTCGTACATCTGAGTATTGCACAGTTATTCTGCCTAATTTTTTCTAAAAAAAACCCGACCAAACTCAACCAAAACCCGAAATTTTTGGTTATGGGTACCCGGTCAAGATCGCCAGCCCTAGCTTTATAAGCTATCAACTTTCAATGACTTTTCGGCCAATTTTCATTCTTATTTACTATGGGTTTCGAATGGAAAAAAATATACCATTCTGAAACTCGTCCCATAAATTTCCAAATAAATTGAGAACAATGCAAATTATCTTGTGCTAGGAACATAAATGATAGCTCAAATTCGTTAGTTGACCACAATGGATAATTCTATATTTGTAAGATTTTTTCCATCAAGTCAACTCTCTTTGTAGGGCCTCCAATTGTCTACATCGGTCCTATATGTTTATGAATTTTATTGTGATGTACTTGTAATTCCTCCAATTGTCACTTCAGTTATTTCTTATATTTTAATACTAAATTTCGACCATTTATAAGAACTCATAGATGTTGACATCAAAGTTTTTAATATTGAGGTTTTTATATTTCGTTGGGATAGCTTTCTTTATCACTACCAAAAAAAAAAAGGATTGAATCTGACATATGTTATTATGTTAAGTTACTATTTGAAGCTAAAATAGTAACTTAACGGTAATAATTTGATGACAGCAATAGTAACAGTTTAGTTGTTATTTGTGTCACCAGATAATTAGCCATAAATAATTTTAGTGTTAGAATAGTAATAAAGCGTCTGTGTTCAGACGTGTATAAATTGTTATTGTAAATCAATTAAACTAACAATGTGCCTCGAAATCAGTGTGCTAATCTATTAATCATTTCAAATTGTGGACTTATTAAAAAGTTCAATGGCAGTCCGTTGGTAAATGATGTTATAAAATAGAGCTGGGTTAACTTAATAAAAACTTGTGTATAGTCGGCAAAGATTTGTAATATAAGTTAAATTATTCATACCAAGTCAAGTGATTTGCATATATAGCCATCTAGACTACGCCAATATTAATTGGACTAAAATATTAAATTGACCATATACTGATCTTAACCGTCCAACTTCTTCTATATAACTACGCCAATATTAATTGGACTAAAATATTAAATTGATGTGCCCAAAGAAATCAAGTCACATCTCATATTATTTGTCGAGAGAATGAATTCATCGCCATTGTGTCTCTCTTCTTACACGCCTTGAATGTACATGGCGATCACAATTTCACGGGTTTTAATCCGATCCGACCCGAGCATAAACTCATAATTTTACCTATTTGATCCATTTTAAAAAAAATACTTTTTTTACTTTTTAAAAAATAAAACTCATAAATGTTAAAGATTTCAAAGAAAATTGTTAGTTAGAGTAAAAAATCATTTGATTTGAAAATATAATATAAAAATTCTAACGTGACATTAAATACCATTTTACATTAATTTACAGATTTAAATTTTGCATTATTCTGTTTGAAATTTCTATGTTTATTGAATTACTTCTGGCTCATTAATTTCGTGAATTAAAATATTGCAATATGAAAAAATGTAATATAAACGTATATGATTGATATGATGATTTGATTTCCCATAAAATTTTTTATAAATAAACACGATAAGATATAAGTCATTAATTAATATGAATAAATTTCATTCATATTTACCATAAATATCGTTTCATTAATTAATAAATTAATTGTATATAATATTTTTTTAATAAACTCACCGAAATGTATGTTATGTATTACTATAATAGATAGAGTTTAATGTATATGAAAAATATAAGAGAAATAGTCTTAAATTGCACTTTTTAAGTTGCTATTTTATCCCGTTTAAACTATAAAAAAGAGAATTTAATTTATATGAGAGAGAAAAGATAAAGAGTGTTAAATTGTATTTTTACCCATTTAAATGTATGTTCTCTATTATTATAGGAGAAAAAGTTTAATTTAGATGAGATAGATAGAAGGCGGAGAGTGTTAACTTGTACTTTTACCCATTTAAAGCCGATCCGAATAGAATTGCACTTTTACCCAATCCATGACGGGTCGGATCAGGTCGGGTTGAAATCCGCGAAATTGTCATCCCTAAATGTAGACAAGCATATGACGTTTATATTCTCAAATTAAGCATATTGCTAATTCTATTCATTCTAAAATACATTTTTATCAAAATAAACTTATATCAGCCATTTTTGAATTCAAATAATTGCATAATACCGCTAAATTGACGCATGACCTTGTTTGGTTGGGACAATAGATGGGTGAGATTGGACTCTAAATAACATGGCAACATAAATATTGTGTTTATTTATGTAAAAATTAATGAGATTATAAAAGAGTGAGATTTCTAATGATACAAAATGGGGTCATTTGTAATACCTAAAAGGAATAGTATTACATCAATAAGATTAGTAATCCCACTTTCTTTCATAATTCCCCCGTACATTCATAGTACCGGCACTATACATCTTACAACTAAACAAGGCATATATGTCTATTTTGAGATGTGATCACTGGACATAGGGGAATGTCTATTTTGAGATGTGATCACTGGACACAGGGGCAGACCAAAGGGTTGCGGATAATCATCGTCACTTTAACGACGATTTTTAATTTTTATTTTATTTTTTTATGCATATTATTTTATTTTTTTTGAGATTTATACATTGATGGTCCTCCTTAGTTAAACATAAAAGTTGCTTGTGTAATGGTTAAATTGGACCATAAGTTAGTGAAATGTTAGAAGTTCAAATCATGTTAGTTTATTTTTTCTAAAATTTTCCGTTTTTTACTTTAAAATTACCAAATTTTTTAAATATCCATTGTATTTTTCCAAACAAGATTACATAAAAAATTATTTTATTGCCCAATTTACTTTGTCTTGATTTCATATTTATTTTATGCTATGTTGAACATAGATTTTTTTTTTTTTTACTAGACCATTTTTTTTCCTATTCGACATATTGTTTACACCACGGCCATTCGAAAAAAACCATCTCAATTCCGTCTCTGACTACACAAAGCAAATTCAAATTCTCAAACGAAGTCATAACCGGTCTGTCAAGTATATGCACTTATAAGTTATAGCTTGTTGTGAGTCATGGGAGTGTGTTTGAGATGGAAAATCATTTTAGTGCTTAACCCGAAAGAATTACTTCAAAGTAGTGCAATAGAAATGTTGATTTTGTGAGAGTAAAAAAGGGTAACAAAATTGTTATAAATTGATTATTATGTCATAAATTTGTCACAACACTATCACAAAAACCGTATCTAATAAGTTTGTCATAAAAGAACCGTCATAATTTCCGTAATTATTTAAAATCTTTTTGGTAGTGTACTGGGAAAATGTGTCAATGTTTCATTAAAGCTTTCATAATTTTTTTTTTAAATAATTAGTAGGAGTATAAGGATGCAAACTGTGATGAAATTGTAGAATTTTACATCTGATGTATTGTGAATGAATCACCTGCTATTTTACGTTTGATATCCCAATTTCCAAGATGCGTGACGTGAATAAATTATAAATAAATGATTGTGTTAATGAGATAGCAACACGATCACAATGTGGAAACATATATTACCTGATTCTCTTGATTGCTTTACTTTACTAATTTAAAATGTCAACGTTAATTACAACACTATGATTACTAGTAGTATTTATTAAGAGTTTTAAGACATTATATAATATAGGGGATAAAAGGGTTGACGCTGAAACCAAACCAAACGGCTTATATAAAAGTAAACCTTATACCATACCTAGTGTTAGCCTTTTTTCTCTCTTTAATTTTGGACTCTCTCGATGGTGATCCCAGTAATTGATTTCTCAAAGCTTAGTGGAGGAGAAGAGAAGGCTAACACATTGGCTCAAATTGCTAATGGGTGTGAGGAATGGGGATTCTTCCAGGTACTCTTTGTATTATAATACCAAATCTCATCACAAAACCGCCTGATGATACTCCAAAACCTCAAAATTTTAATAAATAAATTCTCAACTTTATCATATAACTCAAAAAGTTTAAAAAATAACATTTTCACGCGTAAATAATTATGAAAAGAATATATATTCTCTCACAAAAAAATATATTCTCTAAAAAAAATAATTATATATATAGTCTCATAAATTGACATAATCTAAGAACAACTCGATAGTGCAATGTTATATTAGACATATCCATGATTAAAATATGCTAATATTAGTTATTCATATTATTTTGAACAAATTATTTTCATGTATTTCATAGTTATTGAAAATATATATATATTTATGTTTTTCTAGTTAAATTTATGGTTTTGGTGTCGGCACTAATTACGGTTCGATATAAAGTTTTTATGAAACGGTTCAGTGATGATTTAGCGTTTTAAAAAATTGGTATATACGTACGTATATATAGGGGGGAGGAACTAAAAGATCGATAACATGAATTAGACGATGAATTTGATTTTTTTAGTATGTACTATGTAGTCGTAGATATTGGAGTTCACTCCTCAAATACATGTACGTAAATATAGTGACAAGTGATCTATGTTTTGTATATTGAACATTAGCCACCATATGTGTACTATATCGTATACACAAACCGAATCATACTAGAAAAAAATTATTTAGCATCATAATTTTTTTTCGATTATATTGCTAAAATGGTTGTGGCTAAATTTTAGCAACAGTTTAACAACAAATAACAACATAATTTGTTGCTAAACTGTTACTAAAATTTAACCACAACCACTTTAGCAAAATAACCGGGAAAAAATTATAATGTTAAATAAAAAATTTCGTATAGTGTCACTCTTACTCTTACTGAATTACCAATAAGGGCATGAAACACTAGATTTGATTATTTTTAGATTCTACGTCACCCCTTTGTATTAATTAGTTCTTTTCGTCTGCACTCCGAACCATTCTTTGGGGTTTTCATCATTTACATCAATTGTATTTTCTACACCATTTCAAAAAGTCGTTTAAAAAAAAATAGATTATAAACATAATCATAAATATTGATAAATAAATATATTGGTTTTCGAAATCGTTTAGAGGTTACTCTTACTTTTTAAGTAGTTCTCATAGCTTTTCTCTGACCACGAAAAAAGGTAGAAGGATAAACTTTTGAATAGTATAGCTCTTTAGTTCTTACTGAAATTTTCACCCAAAAAAAATATCCACCCTATATACTTTGTATATGTATAGTTCTTTCTTAGAAAAAATTATTTCCGACCCGTCAATTGAGTCCTTTAGCTCACCATAGAGTCGACTTTGTTCACTATAATCCAAATTGATAAGATTCCTATTTATATAGTCAGAGCCGGTTTTGAGCTCGTTAGCATATAGGGAACTAGAATATAAGAAATTAAATTCTGTTGACAACTAGCCTTGTAGTCCGAATAGATAGTCATTTTTGTTTCGAGTATTGGAGTTCGAGTCTCGCACCCCTCTCTTTTTTCACTATTAAATTTATTTTGTTTTTATTTCACTGGTTACTGTAAAATGTGTCATCATATTATATAAAATCCAATTTGGTCTATCACACTTGATAATGACAGCGAATTTTTTTACTATGTTTGGTGTGTATACTTTCACTTGATGAAATTTAAGTCTAATACAAAATAAGTTCCTTTTACGATGAAAACGTATATGAATTATAGCGTAAGCCGAAAATATAATATTTAGTGTTGTACAAGTATATATTGACATAGTTTACTTCAAACAATAATCTCTACATGAAATGTAATACTATATATAATGTTACAAACTTACCCTAAAATATATCCTTCATCAATTTCGTTTCAATTCTTCTAGTATATTGCAAGAAAATGACATAAATACTATTGATATACAAAAAATTAAAAGTCTAACTAATAATATATTTCATTCTATATTTTAGTTAGTATTATTAGTACGTAAATAAATTAGTCTTTGTTTTAAATGTTTGGTCTTAATAAGCTACGAAATATTTTGAGGCAAATATTTGATAAGAGGTCTTTATTCAATTTTAGCAACAGGCCTAAACTATCTCAGAACCGGCTTTGTTTATAGTTATTCTCATTTGTAGCACAAAGTTAGACAGAATAGGTGTAGTATAAAATCATGATACCTCACAAACACAAGTATATGGTGCTTTCTGTAAGACACATATTTTGTGTTAAGCTTTCGTTGAACTTTACGTATAGCTTGTGAACCATGGGATCTCAGACGAGCTCCTCGAGAGGGTGAAGAAAGTGTGCTCGGAGTGTTATGAGATAGAAAGGGAAGAGGGTTTCAACAACTCATCCATGGTTAAGACCCTAAAACACATGGTCGAGGAGAAGTCGACCATCCAAAAGTTGGACAATGTTGACTGGGAGGATGTATTTCTTCTCTCTGATGAAAACTATAGCGAGTGGCCATCTAAAACACCCGGATTTAAGTAAGTGTGATTGGATAATTACAATAACTGCATGTTCATTATTTAGTTTCCTTATATAAAGTACGATCTTCATGTCAATTTTCTACTTACCTACATGTAGGTTTTTTTTTCCTCTTCTTTTACTCAGGGTTTTAAGTTTATACTTGATATAGGGTGTGTTTGCTATCAGATTTTTTTGGGTGATTTTTGAATTTTGAAAATACATATTTTTTAATAGCTGTTTGGTTAATGAGATTTTTTTGATTCTTAAAATCTAGATTTTTGGTTAAAAAAATTCAAAATTTTTGCTGGATTTTTTGATTTTTGTATTTTAAAAATCAGATTTTTTGTCAAAAAATCTGATAGCAAATGGACCCATAGTATCATAGTATTTTCCATGTTGTATATTATTTCCAATTTGTTTTTTCGTCTCCCACTTTATCCAATTAAATTGCCAATTAATTTTACATGATTATGCGGTTATCATTTAATTTTTAATAAAAAAAATCTGTCAATATATCTCACTTTTGTGGAGACACCTTCCAATAACTTGCAAAAATTACATATCTCATTTCTCAAACACAGAGAAACAATGGAGGAATATAGATGTGAACTTAAAAAACTTGCTGAAAAGGTTATGGAAATAATGGATGAAACCCTAGGTCTACCCAAGGCATTCATAAAAAAGGCATTCAATGGTGGTGATGAACAAAATGCTTTCTTTGGCACCAAAGTCAGCCACTACCCACCATGCCCTAATCCCGAAGTGGTCACAGGCCTACGCGCCCACACTGACGCCGGTGGTGTTATCTTACTTTTCCAAGATGACACTGTCGGAGGATTACAAATTCTAAAGGGTGGGGAATGGATCGACGTACAACCTATGTCAAACTCCATCGTCATTAATACTGGAGATCAGATTGAAGTTTTGAGCAATGGGAGGTACAAGAGCGTTTGGCACAGAGTATTGGCTAAACCAGATGGGAATAGAAGGTCAATCGCTTCGTTTTACAATCCTTCCATTCATGCTACAATTTCTCCCGCACCAGAGTTGGTGGCGACGGATAACATTGAATCCAAACAGGGATATCCCAAGTTTATTTTTGGCAACTACATGTCTGTGTATGCTGAACAGAAGTTTCTGCCTAAGGAGCCTAGATTTGAAGCTGTGGGCTCCATTTAAACAAATTTGAGTTCACGGATGGAAGCCGTGATCATACTGATCATTCCACAAGCTTACAGTTATGTGTTTATGTGTCTCAATGTTTGTCTGTGAATTTATATATATGGAATCGTGTAATATGCAGCATGAGCCAAAATGGCAAACTTGTTAGTTAAGATCAAACTTGTGAAGTGTGCTTATAGTAAACTTTGTATTTGTATTGTGAGCAAAGAAAATAATAAATGAATTATACGTGTTGAACTTGTTTAATTTTAACTGAAATTGTTATTTCCATGGATTTCTTATTTGAACATATCCTAGTAATGACTTGTTACTTTAAACATTCATCAAGATAAAACATGAATTTTTTCTAATGTGGTCTTATTTTGTGTTTAAGATGCTATTGTCAAACAAATATTTCTAAAAAGCGAAAACTTGTGTATCTTAGAATTACAACAGGGTCAAAAAGTTTATCTGGAAAACTCAAATTAACACAAAGGGATTAGATGACACTTTTGGTTTATGTCTGCATAGGTAGCAGGGGAAAGATCGTGTTGGCTCAACGCGTTCTTGCCATGTTAACATCAAAGGTAGTGGTTCTAAATTAATGTTAATCATGCCTCTTATCACATTTTTTTTTGGCTATAGACCACGCTTCGCGCTTAATCATTTTGCTGATTTATTCTACCATCCAATTCAAAGATAGGTGAGTAAATATTTTCCTTATCAAAAGATAAAAAAGCTATTGTTGTTGTTGAAGAAAAAACATAGAAACATATTTAAGAGAAAGTTCTTACACAGCCTCATCAACTCAATCTCACTCCCTCTTTTTTTAGCAGATATGACCAGCTCGGTGATAGAAAATTAGTTTGCACAGCGGAAAAAAACGTGCACAGATTCTTAGGTTTAGTATGTACGTATATTATCAATTAAATTCTGTTTTACCGTATATGTTTAGATCATACCGAATAACAGAAGGAAACAGATGGCGGCTGTGATGGAACAGATTCGCCTCAACTTTTCTACCTTACTCCTAAACTAGCACCTTGTTTCTTGAAAGATGGTGGGCTCTTTCTCTCTCTAGACAATTTCGAAATATAGTTATGAAAAACTTCTTATGCCAAGAAAATGGACGTGATATATGTAAGATAAGTTATGGAGTTGTAGGCTGATTAGGATAGAGCTACTTAAAAAGATTTCGTGTTATCATATCTCCTTAGAAACCGAGATATACACAATCCATTTAAATTGTAATTTATTCCACTAAAAATCACGACTGATCTCTCTACCATAATCTGAATATCCAATTCGTTCCAATTGTCAACCATGTTCATTATCTCCTCACGTAAAGATTAATCAGATACTCATTTATTAAATTAAATCACTGACTGATTTCTTATTTAATAAACGTATTATCCCTAAGCCTGTCCGCTTAACTTATTTGTCGTGTCGGATTATAAATCCACCTGCAGGGTTTACACGAACAAAACTTATAAGCTTCCTCAAGGGAATATAATCAATCCCTTACGGGACGTGCATTTCTTTTATTACTAATAAACACTGATACGAATAATACTGCCATCCAACTCATTAAGTTTATTGACTCATGCCGAATCTCACCATGTATGAATCAAAAGGACAAACACATCTATACATGTCTAAATAGAAATATAGGAATTAAGAGCATAGACAATAACCATGACCACGAGTTATAAAATCATTTTGTCTAATCAGTCAGCAAATGATTATTTCGTAACAGTCCTGTTTAATACACACAAAGTGCACTAGTAAATGGAGTTGGAATTTATCCGTTTCTTGTAGTCAAGACAGACCTACTAAAACCACGTACTACAACTCTACTGATGGTGTGTCCATTTCCATCTAAAGTTGTAAACATATAACTTATATTCTATTAGAACCGACTGTCTAATCTTCCGTGTGTAACATGTACTCTACACACTAGACCATCTACTAAATAGGATAATAGACACTTATTTAGTCATTTAAACAATAATGATAAATAACAATTGCTCATATTATTCTCATTAAATAGATCAATTCAAAACATTGTCAAATATAAATACAAAAACAAGCATGTCTTTTAGTATATTTCTAACAATCTCCCACTATAGACTTAAAGCCATGCTGACATACATCTCACTCCCATGTTCTCCACATGCCTACTCAAAGTATTCGCCGGAAGACTTTTAGTGAATGGATCTGCTAGGTTGTTCGCCGATGCAATCTTAGTCACCACCACATCTCATCTTTCTACGATCTCTCGTATAACGTGATACTTCATCGGGATGTGCTTAGCCTACTTGTGTGTTCTAGGTTCCTTCGCATTCGCAACCGTCCCACTATTATCGCAATAAAGTGTAACAGGCGATTGTGCAGAAGGTATCATACCAAGATCCAAAAGAAAGTTCCAGAGCCACACAACCTCTTTAGCTGCCTCATTGACAACCACATACTCGACTTTCATAGTTTAATCATCAACGCAATCTTGCTTGATGCTTCTCCAACTAATGGCTCCACCTCCTAATGTGAACACATTTCCAGAGCTTGATTTTCTAGAATCCATATCTGACTGAAAATCTGAGTCTGTATACCCAATAGGCACTAGACTATCCGCACCGTAAACCAACATGTAATCTTACTTGATTATATGTTTTACTACAGTCCAATGTTCCTGCCCGGGATTAGACTGAAACCTGCTAACCATGCGAACACCAAAGAAAATATCAGGTCTAGTACACAACATTGCATACATCAGGCTCCCTACAGCCGAAGCATAAGGAACTGTCTTCATCTTATCTATCTCAATCTGAGTTGTAGGACACTGATTGCTTGATAAATGTATTCCATGCCGGAAAGGTAAGAAATCTTTATTGGAATCTTGCATGCTATAACGGGCGACAATATCATCGATATAGGATGCTTGAGATAAGCCCAACATTATACGTTTTCGATCACGTATAAGTTTGATCATGAGAATGTGACCGGCTTCTCCCAAATCATTCATATAGAATTGTCCAGATAACCATACTTTGACCGCCGATAATACTCCTACATCGTTTCCGATTAGTACTATATCTTCAACATATAGTATTAAAAACACATTAAAGCCTCCATCATGATTCATGTAAACACATGACTCGTCATAACTCTGATTAAAACCATAAGACTTAATGGCTTGGTCAAAGCGATTATTCCAAGACCTCGATGCTTGCTTAAGACCATAAATGGACCTCTTAAGCTTGCACACTAAATGCTCTTGGTCATTTGCCATGAATCCATCTGGTTGCACCATATAGATGCATTCCTCAAGACTTTCGTTAAGGAAAGCTGCCTTGACATCCATTTGCCAAATTTCGTAATCGAAATGAGCTGCAATGGACAAGAGAATCCGTATAGACTTTTGCATGGCTACCGGCGAAAAGGTTTCCTCATAATCGATCCCTTCTTTCTGAGTAAACCCTTTCGTAACCAGCCTTGCTTTAAAATTTTCCACCTTACCGTCTGATCCTCTCTTTATCTTATAGATCCACTTGCATCCGATGGGTTTTATCCCCTCGGGTGGTTCTACAAGCTCCCAGGCCTGATTAGAATACATAGACCCCATCTCAGCATTCAGTGGCTTTTGCCAGAGTTCTGCATTTTTGTCCTGAAGTGAATCTCTGTAGTTAACTGGTTCGGTATCCAACCCTTTCGGGATCCTCTCGAAAGATTCTCCCAAGAGTGTGTACCTTACCGGAGGGTTTATAGTCCTCCCACTACGACGAGGTATACTAGCATTATTTAATGGTACTGGCTCTGCGTCTTGTACTATTTCTTGTTCTATGGGTAACTTAGAAATCTGCTTACGCAAGTTCACTCTCATCTCCTCTAAAATAATCCTACTTCTGGGTTTGTGGTTCATAATAAAGTCCTCTTCTAAGAATCGGGCATTAGTGCTAACCATGACATTCTGATCCTTAGGACAATAGAATAAACCACCTTTCGTTCATTTAGGGTACCCAACAAATAAACAAACATCTGTTCTCGACTCTAACTTGTCAGTCTTTACCTTCAGCACGATTAATAATGTTATTAGATTCCCTTAGTTGCATAGTAGGTAAGCCATCATTAATAATAAATAAACCATTCACCAATGTAACAGAACAGATAATAAGTTTATCCATTTTAATAATAACTGAATCATTAAAATAAACTGAATATCCATTTTTAACAAGACTAGAAACAGAAATCAAATTCCTTCTAATCAAAGGCACATAAAGAACGCCTTTTAAAATTAAAATCTTATTACTACGAAATGAAATACTAATGCTTCCAACTGCAACTACGGGCACTCTCATCCCATCTCCCAGAAATACGCAAATCTCCCCATCACTAAGTTGTCTGGTTCTCTGAAACGCCTACAATGAATTGCAAATATGATTAGTGGCTCCCGTATCAACACACCAAGAGGTGTCAGATAACACCGCTAAACAAGTTTCAACCACAAGTGAATAAGACTTACTTTGTTTCTTAGGACACTGTGATTTCCAATGCCCAGTTTGCTTGCATTTGAAACACTTGCCCTTGATATTTTTTACCACACCGACTTGTCCCTATTGAGGTACAATAGCTTTCTGAACCTTTTTCTACTTCTTCTTACCTTTTGGTTTAGAAACAAAACCTTTCTCAGCAGCATACACAACCACAAGATTCTTGATAATCCCCTCAGCTGCGTGCAATTCTTTAAGGAGTTGTGCCAACGTATAATAAAGATTATTCATGTTATAGTTAAAGCAAAACTACTTAAAAGAATCTGGCAGTGACTGGAGTATGAGATCGACCTGGATTTCCCCGTCAATTTCAACTCCTAGGATCTCTAGTTCATTTAGAAGATTAATCATCTTAAGAACATGACCCTGTACTGGGATGCCTTCAGCCATAGTTGTGTTCATGAGTTCCTTCATCACTGTCTGCCTTGCGGCGTGACTTTGGTTCCCAAACATCTCCGTGAGGTTAGCCAACATATCAAAAGCCGTGACCATAGGTTGATGCTGATGTTGCAGCACATTTGACATAGATGCCAAAATGTAGCACCGCACCATCTCATCAGCCTTCATCCACTTACGATAGACCTGACTCTCCTCCTCAGTTGCATCAAATGGTGGAACCTCGGGGCAAATCTGAGTGAGAACATACTTGTATCCCTCAGCAGTTAGTACAATGTCCAAATTTCTTTTCCAATCAATATAATTAGGTCCAACCAATTTGTTTTCCTTAAGAATAACCATAAGTGGGATGAGAGACATTTTTAAATCCTGAGAATAAAACATGTAACAAATACAAATGAGTAATTTTAACATTTTAATTTCTAATCTTTAAAATAAAGTCCCTCAACTAATATTTTAATAGAATTAGCCAACAGCCTTATACACAATAAATTAACATGCTTCGATGGGAAAGTTATCATACTATTTAACTTTGTATAGACAGATTCATTAATCTATTAATTATGTTATCTAAACAATAAAACTTGTTAAACACAATTAAATAGTGGCGTCGCTTTGGTCCTATAAATTTAACATCACTTACTACGATGGACAAGATACTATTAATTATAACTAAGTGTATAACCATTTAATGACAACTACATCTTTTGTGTTTATTAGTAAATTCCTTCGATGGGAAGGTGAAGAACTAATCACAAATAGTAGAGTTTGTACATAATGATCCGCAATTAATCATTCTCCCACTTAGTTATTTATACGAAATAAAATCCTTCTCCCACTTAGTTATTTATAAAAGAGGGTTTTACTAATGTTGTTAGGTATCTTATTCAATTCTAGCAATTACCATATACATTATTAACAAATAAAATCCATTTTATTATCTAGTTATTATGTATAAATTACTATTGCATAGCATATCAATCATATAAATATCTAGTATCATGTTCTCCTTTACCATCAACCCAGCTAGATCATAAAACAAAACAAAAGAAAAACATGCCTCCTTTATACATTGGAAAAACACATGTATCTTTAAACAGAAAAAAACTTGCATGCCTCCAAACGGAGAAACCACATGCATATTAAACGGTAAAAACTTGCATGCCTCCAAACGGAGAAAACACATGCATATTATACAGTTATCAAAACATTCATATAAACACATATATGATCATGATAACCAGATGAACTCTGCAAAACAGAGTTAGCAAACCTACCATATATTCCATAACATCCATAAATCTCAGTTTTAATGTGGAGAACATGGCCAGATAACAACGTACACAGTATAACATTCGGCTCTGAGGCCAATTGATAGAAAATCAGTTTGCACAGCGAAAAAAAACGTGCCCAGATTCTTAGATTTAGTATGTACGTATATTATCAATTAAATCCTGTTTTACCGTATAGGTTTAGATCATACCGAATAACAGAAGGGAACAGATGGCGGCTGTGATGGAACAGATTCGCCTCAACTCTTCTACCTTATTCCTGAACTAGCAACATGTTTCTTGAAATATGGTGGTCTCTTTCTCTCTCTAGGCAATCTCGAAATATAGTTATGAAAAACTTCTTCTGCCAAGAAAATGGGCGTGCTATATGTAAGATAAGGAAGGGATTTATAGGCTGATTAGGATAGAGCTCCTTAAAAAAATTTCTTGCTATCATATCTCTTTAGAAACCGAGATATACACAATCCATTTAAATCATGATTTATTCCACTAAAGATCACGACTGATCTCTCTACCATAATCTAAATATCCAATTCGTTCCAATTGTCAAACATGTTCATTATCTCCCCACGTAAAGATTAATCAGATACTCATTTATTAAATTAAATCACTGACTGATTTCTTATTTAATAAACGTATTATCCCTAAGCCTGTCCGCTTAACTTATTTGTCGTGTCGGATTATAAATCCACCTGCAGGGTCACGAACAAAACTTATAAGCTTTCTCAAGGGAGTATCATCAATCCCTTACGTGACGTGTATTTCTTTTATTACTAATAAACACTGATACGAATAATGCTGTCATCCAACTCATTAAGTTTATTAACTCATGACGAATCTCACCATGTATGAATCAAAATGACAAACACATCCATACATGTCTAAATAGAAATATAGGAATTAAGAGCTTAAACAATAACCATGACCACGAGTTATAAAATCATTTTGTCTAATCAGTCATCAAATGATTATTTCGTAACAGTCATGTTTAATACACACAAAGTGCACTAGTAATAGTCAAGACAGACCTACTAAAACCACGTACTACAACTCTACTGATGGTGTATCGATTTCCATATAAATTTGTAAACATATAACTTATATTCTATTAGAACCGACAGTCTAATCTTCCGTGTGTAAGTTGTAATCTACACACTAGACTGTCTACTAAATAGGATAATAGACATCTTATTTAGTCATTTAAACAGTAATGATAAATAACAATTGCTCATATTATTCTCATTAAATAGATCAATTCAAAATATTGTCAAATATAAATAAAAAAACAAGCATGTCTTTTAATATATTTCTATCAGTTGGAGTATCTTATTGTAACCACTGGCCTTCTCCTTACTTGTATCCGCAAACTACTCACAATTAATTTCTCAATCCTCACTTTCGGAAACTCTTCTCATACTCATGTAGCTCAGTTGGAATCTCTCTCTGTTGCAACCTTTTCAACAATTAGTATATCAACCCCTTCATTAACTATCTCTACCTCTGGTTCACTATAGTCATCATTACCTTGTGGCTCTTCCTCAACACCATTAACCAGGGCCGGGCCAGCCATGGTATAAGCCATAACATCCCTTCATCTTAGGTGCCGTCGAATTGATATGCGCCATTTTTTTTGTATTATTGGTTATTATGTAGAAATTCAGCAAATATATATAAATACATATAAACATGCTTCTTTTAATAGAAACTGAGTGTGGTGGTTAACCTTCATGCATGCACATCTTCACAACGAAATAGGCGTGGATTCAAAACTCACCAACACATATGTTCGTTTTTTTTCTCTTCAGATTTATGTGTCAAAACAAAAAAAATCTGAATTAATCCATGGCTGAGATTTGAATAGTTCCTCAGAATTTCCTAGAACTCATATTTGTAACATCTTGACAATAACCATTTTTTAATATACCATCTACCTTTTTTATATTAAGCATGCAATTTTTTCCTTCATCGGATTTTGATATTTTTTGTCTCCAAACTAGGTATAAAAAGGCGCCAAAATTTAGACTAAACTTAGGTGCCGAATCGCTAGGACCAGCCCTGCTCAACACCTTCTAAAGTAGTTATTTCTGAATCATTGGGTTGGAATAACTGAAGCTTTCTCAAAGTCATCATTGATGTCATTGGGAGGGTTGGAACGTACATGCAAAAGCATAATTTTATAAAGTGTGATCACTCATGCACAAAATTTCTTAGATATCGCAAGACGTTATGTGCAGGCCCAAAACCCTTATCATCTTTTCCAACCGACTAGATCGCAAATCTAAAATAATTTGAACATTTCCATATATTGCGAGGAGGAAAATTGATCTTTAAAATCTACAAAAATCTCAGCGAGGAAGAGAAGTAAGCGGTGTTTTCAGTGAGAAAAGCGTCGAAGGAGAATAAACTTAACAAAATTATCTATAACCTCAGGCGCAACTTAAAAAGACCAAAGAATAGGCAGGTTTTCATCTATAAAATCTTTTACCAAATCAAAGTTTAAACCAAAAAAGTGGAAAGATCTCATTGCACACCTATAAGATCGAGGTAAGATAAAAATGTGGCCTTAAAAATGTTATAATATAAAAGGAGAGAGCCACCTAAATAATAAATAAAAGAAACTTTGTAAAATTTGTTTAGTCATGTGCTTGTGTTAGCATGTAGTCTTTGTATGCAGAGAACCTTGATTGTTTTTCCAACCTCTCCAACAATGAGGCCACTGTAAGATTGAGGTGTGGGTGCGGTGACCGCTCAAAGACTGTGCAGTTAATGCCTCGTAAGCGTACGAGGGTACGGTGTAGTAATAATTTTCCGGTAAGACCGGAGTCGATCCACAGGGAAGCTGCTAAGCAACTATAAATCTCAAGACTTATCTGGGAAAATAGGCTTTTTGGTATTTTATATTTTTTTTGTATTTTTTTTGACACAACAAGCAAATTAAATGTTTTGGTTTTGGATTTGTAAACTACAAAAAGTAGGGAGATAAAGTGATACTTAGCCACTGCCCAAGTTATTTACTATACTACTTGTATTTTGTCTAAAGTTTACTCAAACTAGATTTAGTGAACTAATGAAGCCTTTAGCTAAAAACAGATTAAATTATAGATTTATAAACTATTCAGAACATGTAAAAGAAACAACATGAAATCAAGTGAAATCGAACAACTAATTTACGACAATCGTTCGAAAAATTAACTTATTTAGAACTTATAAAACCACTTAAAACTAAGAGTTATGCAGATAACAACAGCTACTAAAGTACTAGTTGGCAATTTATAATGCCAGAATCCTGGGCCGAAAAATAGACCATTACTAGCATTAGCGAGAAACAATTCCATAAAACAAAAGCAGAACAAAGTGAAATAGTGTAACCAGACAAACAGGCGGTACTAGGTTGATAAACTACATGTTTATCTAAAATGGTTTCAAGTAGAAGAGAACTACATTATACCCAATATTTTAGGTTACTGAAACAAAAACAGATTTGAGAAAAGGACTGCATTTGATTAAAAACTAAAAATACGGAGTACAAGTTTGCTAACAAATGAGATTCTAAACATTCATAAACATGCTTCGGGATTAAGCTACAGATTTTTCTAATCAAACAGAACAAATTTAAAGAGATCTAATCAAAAAAAATTAGACAAGAACAAATTTTAGTAGCAGAACAAAAAGAGATCGGGAAATGTAAATGTCAGTCGGAGTTGTCACGGACTCCGGCTACCAGCTTGATAGAACTAACCAAACAGAAACCAATGAGTTTAAAGTTTAAACTTAAATAAGATGAACAATCAGCAAATTTAGACTACTAAGTTTACATTGTCGAGTTATCTTAAAGATTAAAGGCTAATGACAGTTTTTAAACTAGTAATCTACTTCATTAAGCTAATTCATTCATAAACTTGTTCAGAAAATAAATTACAGAATTCACTGTTCGCCTCAGTCCTAAAATTAAACTAACTTAATACATGTAAACATTGCAACTTATATTAACACCAAAATCATAGCTATTCAACTTAAAAGCTACTACAGAAACAAGATAGGCATTTAAAAACTATAAGTTTAACTAAAAGTTGGATACTAACTAAACTATTACAAACAAGTTTAAACCATGATCTTACTCTACGAAATAAAATTACAAAGAGATTACAAAACCGGAGATCGTTTAGCAAGCGAAAGGAATCACACAGGCTGGGAAAATGATCCACGAATATCTGATCCCTTAACTGTAGGTCGTAGGCTTTTTAAGAGTTGACGAATATGTCTTTAGATATCCATTGCCCATTGGTTTTCTTTGGGTGTTAGTCTGAACTCTCAAGGAATTTGAGTGAAGAAACTCATTTTTACCGCTGCATGTTTGTTGACTAATTTACAAGCCTCTGCTTATTTTCTTTTTCCATTTTCACATGTAATCCTTGGAATTTTTAGGTCTAAACATATTGCTCCATTATTCTCTTTTTGTTTCTACAAATGCCGTCCGTTGGTTTATTTATTTATTTCCGCACGATACTTGTCTAACTCGTCTGGGGTAGTTTTTGCGTCTCCCCATGGGCTCATGTCACACTTGCATCATTGTGTCCACAAAATCTGCAAATAAACAAGAAAACAAATAAACTAGCACAAAACTATAAAATTATATAAAACACACATATTTGTTAATATTATCCTAAAAATTACTATCGGTTCCTATTTAATTGTCCACTACGAAAATACGTGCAATTTTGACCGGTCAAGAACTTGTATCAAAATTGTCGGAATGAAAATTTTCAAAAGTTGATTATATAGTTCAAATGTTAAAAAAAAAATTATTTCGACAATTTTGATACAAGTTATAAGCCGGTCAAAATTACACTTAGTTTCGTAGTGAACAATTAAATGGGAATGGAGGGAGTACAATTATAGAGACTTATCATTGGGGGATGGGGTACATCACGTTGAATTCATGTACAAATGGGGAGAATTTTTTTAAAACACTACAAAAAAATACTCAAATAGCGACGAGATTAGTGACGGTATTTTTTGTTACGAGCTTATTAGCGACGGTTTTTGTGACGGCTTTGTGACAGTTTAGTCAATTTGCGACAAATTTGTGACAGCTTCTTAAATTAGCGACAGGCTTGTGACAGTTTTTGACTCTCACTAAATCAAATATTATTTTGTAGTGAAAAATTTATTTTAATGTATGATTTTGTTGTGCGGAAGGGCAAACAAATAGCAAAAAACAATAAACAATAAATAAAGAACACTCAAAAAGGACACACACGTACAAGAAAAGAAAAGACAAGTATTTAACGTGCTCTCCTAGGAGTTACGGTTTGTAAACCCTAAACTAATCCACGGAGGAATGGGTAAATATATTACTATAATATTTGAGCAATTACAAATCTAATAAAACTCACTGCTATTTGGTGTAAGGAATAATGAATCAATAAGAGTTTATTTATAACTTTTAGGCTAGACACATTCCTTCACCTTACCAATGTGTAATAAACCAATCCTTATTATAACTCTAAAAAAAAGTCTTATTTCTACCCTTAACCAATGTGGGATAAACCCACAATACAAATATGAATTAAGGCCAACTTTCAACAAATCTCCACCCTTGCTTCAATTCTGCAACACCATTCCATCAACTTGAAATAGCAATCCAAATGCAAAATCCCCGAAACTCTGCAACATGTGCTCTTCGGCACTTCAAGTACGAGAGACATTGGTCAAGCTCACCCGTTGTATGAACTTGACCAAAAATGAACCCAACATATCACTAAGATCACCTTCGATGCCCAACCGCAACTTTGTAACCTTCTCAATGCTCATTCTCGTAGTAGAATGACGCCAAATGATATATCGTTTCACGTAATCATCTCTCCAAAATATAAACCCATAATACAATAGTACTTGACTTTACCGAAGAACAAACTTCTTCGCACTAATCAAGAAACCAGTTATATCTGCAAACGGAACTCGAGCCACTAACCACATACTCTTATCAGTGCTGAGAGATAAAACAACAATAAGGTTAATTGGAGCCAAGTGAATGCCTACTACTCGATTCTTAAAAGTCTCTTTCCCAAATATTTTCCATGTCTCACATAAGGTGTTCGTCTTGTAGTAAACCGACACACGCAACTCCACTTTACTACTATAAACTATCATGGCATAAGCGTATCTAAGCAAGCTAGACAAACCACCTACTCGAGAAGTGAGACAATACACCAAATAATCCAACATGCTCCCGTTGAACCAATGCCCCATCACAAACTGCACAAACATTCCATCGGATTTAGTCAGTACACAGTACACAGACCCTTAACCAATCGTCAACAGCAACAAACCACCCGGATTGAGCCAAGTAAGATCCCAAAACAAAACCAAACAAATAAGCTGCCACAATATCAAGCTCTACCAACTCGATATACCAGCATGCTACCAAGGCTAAACAAATTGACAAACGACTAACAAATAAAGTTAACACCTCCTCGAATCAACTATCTTACAATTGTTCAATCCACTTTGTCCAAAAAAACACCTTGTAGTCAAACTAGTCTTCACTAGGAACCTCCAAATACATCTTGAAAACCCAATTACTAATAACAGCTTCTAATTCGGAGAACTCCACCAAGAAACAAGTCAGCTACTTCATAAAGAAACTCTCTTCGTCTTCGATTTATCTCGAAACAAATGCACCATCCCAACTCTTTTGAGTCTGTGAATATGATACAGGAATACTCATATCCACTAATTGAAGTGCACAACTAAACAAATCGGCGAGCCTCATAGATCCCCTAACCAAACAAACGGGCCTGCCTTTTCGAAATGAATCATCAACATGATTCTCAATGCTAGTCGAATATACCCTTGCTACACCACAAACCGAGTCATCACATACACCCGAACCAAATAGCTCCATCAGTGATGAAGTACCCTCAACTTGCATCCCAAGTCCATTAACTATTGTTCATTGTCTCACATCGATCGACTCTCCAATTCGATCTAACTGCCCACGTTCCATAATGGTTTTCGATGAACTATCAACTACAGGAAAAGAACTTGCAACTGATCTACCATCAAGATAATACAAGTTTCCTTTTCTAACTCCCCTCAAAATTGTAATGTCGCCCTTGCACACTTTAAGAACTCCACCCTTCATTATAACTGAGTAGCCTTTAGCTTCTAAAATTTCCAAGGAGATCACATTCTTCTTCAAGTCATGTCCCCTAATACTTTGATAGTCCCATCGCCTAACTTCATACGAACCATCCCTATCCCATCTATCTTACAAGCATCACCATTGCCTAACATAACGACACCACCATCTAACTCGCAAAAGTTAGAATATATTACCTTGTAAGAACACACATGATAGGAGTAACCCGTATCCAATACTCATTCATGGCAACCAATAGGCACCTCCGAGCTAACCAAAACATAATCATCCAAATCATCTCTGTCGCTAGCAATATTTGCATCTTCTAACAAATGACATTCTGATTTCCAATGTCCTCTCTTGTGGCAGTAATAACACTCATCACGACCGAGTTTCTTTACCTTATCACATGAAATATTCTTTGACTTGTGTTTTTGAACCTTAACGGTCAATGCCTCGTTGTCGTATTTATGACCCGTAACATCCATCTTCATGTTTTCATTATTTACGAGTGCATTCGACGCGTCTGCAAATTTTACCGAATCCTTACCATACAACAAAGTGGTAAGATGCTCATATTTTTCTGGCAATGAATTTAGCAACAATAAGGCTTTATACTCTTCCCCAATCTCTATATCTAAATTTTGCAAATCAGCTAAAATTTTATTGTAGCTATTGAGATGCTCGTTCATAGGGATACCTTGCTCGTACCCGAAACGGAAAAGCTTCTTCTTCATGTACAACCGATTTTCGATATTCTTTGTCATGTACTTGTGTCCAAGCATCTTCCACGATACTTGAGCGTCCATCTCCTTCATAACCGAGTATTTGACGACCTTGGCCAAAAAGAACATTATCGTCCCACATGCCGACCTATTCTTCTTGTTCCAATCTTCATCCGTCATCGTATCGGGCTTCTCCTCAAATACAAGACCTATATCTTGCTGATTAATCACATCTAAAACCTCGCACTGCCACATACCGAAGTTGTTAATTCTATCGAACTTCTCCACTTCGAACCTCAAGTTTCCTTCAATCGCCCCAATCGAGATTGGGCTTTGATACCAATTTTTCGTGCGGAAGCTCAAACAAATGGCAGAAAACAATAAACATTGAATAAAGAACACCCAAAAGAAGGACACACACAGACAAGAAAAGAAAAGACAAGGATTTAACGTGGTCTTCTAGGGGTTACGGTGTGTAAACCCTAGACTAATCCACAGAGAAAAGGGGAAATATATTACTATAATAGTTGAGGAATTACAACTCTAGTAAAACTTACTGCTATTTGGTGTAAGGAATAATGAATCAATAAGAGCTTATTTATAACTCTTAGCCTAGACACATTCCTTCACCTTACCAATATGGGAGAAACGAATCCTTATTATAACTCTAAGAAATAGGCTTATTCCTACACTTAACCAATGTGGGATAAACCCATAATACAAATATGAATTAAAGTCAACTTTCAACAAATTGTTGTAAGGATATTTATCATGTCTGGGGGCGGTTCATACGCGCACACACGATGCTCACATGGGTCAAATATATATCTCCGAACTCATATCCATACTAAAAGGTCAACCCAATAGTATGGTGAGTCATTGATGTATATATGTGGACATTTATTCTCATATCGCTTTGATGTGGGATTATATGTGTAGTTTAACAATCTCCCCCTAACATATAGACCACGTCGATCGGCTCCCCATCAAACTTAGTTTTCTACTCCACTCTCTACATTTATGCCGTCATGCTACTAAGTCCAGTCTAGTAGCCCGCATCCATCATTGGGTGAATGAATTCCAATGGCAACGGTCGATTGAGTCATCCATCATTGGGGAAGAGGAACACCGGAACGGACATTGCGGCTCCCGAGAACGTCTTACACGGGACCGTAGAAAGGAGTCTGCCTGAAGAACGTCTTCCTTTGGCTCTGATACCAGTTGTAGGGAGATTTATCATATCACGGGCGGTTCACACGCTAACACAGGTCCAGTATACACATCCGAACTCATATCCATACTAAAAGGTCAACCTAATAGTATGGTGAGTCATTGATGTATATATGTGGACATCTATTCTCATATTTCTTTGATGTGGGATTATATGTGTAGCCTAACATATTTTGCATGTCAAAAGCCCCATATGTTTATCTTATTTGTATCTCTAACTCGAGAGATTTTTTACTAAGTTATTATTATATTTGAAAATTTTCTTCCACAGTTGCATTTTTATGCTTTTGTTTAGTGTTGTAGTAGACACTGGGAATTTAGTGGAGAATTAATTGAGGCCGCTCATAAGTGAACACTAATCGAAAAATGATGTGGTTGTCATGCGACATCTTCTGACAAGCAGCTAATATCTCATTCGGCATTGCAAACTTAGGTGTATTTAATCCATGAACACAAATTTTTATTAATTTTGCAAATATTTTTTGTGTTCAGATTAGATTTTATTTTCTTGTTTTACACTTTTTTGCACTAGGTATTGGCTTGGACTAGAATTTCTAGATTTAAATATTTTCGATTGAGTTGTCAAACCCTCGCATTAGACTCATTTTGCATTAGTCCACATGATTGTGTCTGTAGGTAGATAAGGGCTTGAAAAAAATTGATTTGTTTATTTGGCAGTTATATATACTTAAATAAACTGCAAATAACGTACTTAAAGTAAATCTTAGTTGATTGTGGACTAGTTATTGGAAACTAACAAATGAGAAAATTAGACTTTTAGGAATTTTTGTGTGGCTAATGCTTGAGTTTATGTATTTATGTAAAGCCTTACAAATGCAGGAAAACAAATGACAAATATTTTAGAGAAATAAATAAACAATTGTATGAGAGTTTACTTTTTTTTCTTACACGAGTTTTTATCTTAACATTTCAAGCTGATTGTACTACCGTGCTTAATTTATTATTATTTTTAGAAAGAGGTAGTGAAATAAATTATTAAAAAAAACGAGCAAAAAGGAAAAAAACATGTAAACTTTGCTTAAATATTTCTTTTAGCAATCATACATTATATACCTTGACATGACACCATGATATTACGAGACCAATATGATGGAGTAAGAGGACGTGTGTGACGGTAAATAGGTTAGGATAGGATTGCGTAACCTCCTGCGTACTGAAAAGAAGGTAAACGGAGATGAAATAACAATCCTCTAGTATTCGCATCCACTCGGTTATACATAAATATTTTATAAAATGCAAGTGCATGTAGTTGAAAAGTAAGGAAAAACAAAACAAAACAAAACAAAACAAAACTTATTGAATGATTAGTGAAAGTTGAAAATAAGAGAGAAAATAAAAAATCGTCAATTAATGGTACAGTATAATTAGTAACCCGATAAGTAATCAAAACTAGTTCTCCAATGTTTATTCAAAAAATGAGAAAACAAAAACTTGTTCATTTTTAAGTGACATTTATATTTATGTTTTTCTGTATCAATAAAATGTTTGTTTATTCGTGTTACAAAACTAGTTGGAGGGAGCATAAAGACATTTTCAAACTTTTCTACACCACTAGTTGTTTTATTCGAATTTTCTATGTTTGCGAAGTCTTGATAAATGATATGAACTTTGATAGATTAAGTATGGAATATTTTTAAAAAACACAGAGACTAACTATAGAAGTTTATGTGTGTTGTCATGATAAAACTCATCATTTTAGTATGTTAGAGGTTTAACGGCTTGTCGAATCGCTAAATGCAACCGTGATTCCTACGAAAGTGGGCTAGGATTTATTTATTATTTTTAGATTTCAAACTAGTTAGTAAATAAAAAGGAAAAATGAAAAAAATGGACAAACTTAGTGAAACATCTTTATTGCTTACAACGCTCGAGACGAGCATTGAGCTAGTTGACGGGTATGATTAGACCATAAAATGATATATTTTTTGTGTCAATTTGAATATAATTAGGAGAGTTAATTATTGATGTTTATGCGTTATTTAGTTAATTTTGTGTTTTCCAACATGATTCGCTATTATTTGTGTTTTTGCAGTTAAAAGCATTGATCTGATGAAACAACGCGACTTGTATGAAAAGAGCAACCAAAGGTTGATAATTTAGCTAGTATTAGTAAGAAAGCAAACATTAAGCCTATAATTTGAATTAAATTAACGTGTAGTTGCATGTTTGGATTAATCACCCTTTCCGACTCGTTAGTTTTATTCCCCACAACTTCAAATGTGGTTGTATGATTAGGATTAACAACACTAAAATTTAAAATGTTGAGATCTTTTAAATCTTAAAAACTCATCTCCTAGTGACAGAACGATTCACCCAAATTGAAAGTTTTGGTCATTAACGGTTCTCCTTACGTAGATTTGTAAAGCTTTAAGTTATTTAAACTTTTCGAAAATAATAATTTAATCCTACCATAAATCCGTCCCTCGATTCGATAATTTGGGTAACGTCCCGTATGTTTACTAAACTGCTGTCATTCTCGTATGACACTTTCGTGCTGGAAAAAAGCACGTTCGGATGGGAGTCATCTACGATGCGTCAACGATTTTTATGTAATTTTTTAGTGTATAAATGTTAAGACTACAAAATACAAAATAACAATTGTAAATGTGGAGAAAACATTTTCAATTCATGCAAATTAGTGCTCATATGATGGATAATTAGAATTAAGAAATTAGTATGAGTGAAATATAACATAAACATAATAGTTATAGGCCATTTCAATGGAACATAAATATAGCGGATACAACAAACTATAAACACTCTCAATTGGATTTGGTCAATGCGTACTTATAGTTTGTCTTACTATCATTCTTTCCTTATGCATCATATTTGTTTTCTCTCTAATATAAGCTTCCAGCACGTATCAAGCAGTACCGCTATCGGATAGCTACCTGATGGACGAGAGTCCTAGTTTAGGCTGTTTATAGTACAACCGTCAAGTATCACCACAAATATGAATAAAAAGAGCTATAGTTTCTCTCTAACATTATTATTGTCTAAATAAAATATGAGGCATAGCTTAGTATTTAACATTCGTGGAACCAATTTGCCCCGAAAAAAAATACTACTAAAAAGGAAATAAATTAAACAAGTCAACAATTAATTAAAATAATCTTGTGCCAAAGAGAAAATAAATAAATAAAAGGTCGTTGTTGCCATAATAGTCCGAGATCCATCACTGCCCTACGTTGATATGTTGACATTTCCAAAATTTCGTTGCTACAATCCTTTCGTCACTACAACAAAATGTCGGTATTGCAACAATTACCTTTTTGGAAACTATTGTAAAAATGAGCGTTGTTAAATTGTAACAACATAATATTATCTAATTATGTGTTGGTTTCCGTGTACGAAATAACAATTAACAATAATTAAAGGACTAAACAAGAATAAACAAAAACCAGTGTAATCTTTATTAATTTCGAAACTGATACAGAAATTAATGATTACAACATGTAGGTACTGAAACGTAAATAAAGCAAACGTTATCAGATTATTATTAATTAATAATCTGATGTATTGAATTGCAATAAATAGAAACTGCCGGACTGGAAAGTATAAACTTAACAGCCGGACTGTTCTGTTTGAAATTGAAATTACAGGACTGAATTGAAACTATTCTAATTACAGAATTAAATTACAGAATTGAAATTACAGCAAAAAACAGAACTTTAAAGAAATTACAGAAAGGTACAAACAGAATATAAAAGCTACAGCTAAGGACAGCAATGTAAAATACTGAAATTAAAATTACAGAAAAGTAAATTGCGTAATTGAAATGACAGAATTGTAAATGGACAGAATTGAAAACAAAATAAGACGAGGCTACTGTTAACAGTATGCCCTTAACCGATATTCGCCCAACCACCTTAAGGTTTCTGGTTGCGTTGGCGCTTCGATCCCAAGGTACAACGTCTCGGATGACTCGTCGGAAACTGGCGACGAGTCAAGGTCGAGCTGTTGGTGGGTGGTTCTCTCTGTTTCTAAAATGTAATGCTAATTTTGGAGAGATGATATATGCTACTGGTATTTGATTTCAGAATGTTATGTGTGTGTTTTGACATGTGGGGGGTCTGCCTATTTATAGGCTTGCTGAGTATGTCAGCCATTAAGGTCACTTTACTACTGTCAGTTTTCGAAATTCGAAACTGCAGTATTAACTTTGCAATGAAATCACATTTATTGCAACAGTTACAGCTTTGCTGGAAGCTTTTCCCGAACTGGCACACTTTTCCGAACAGGCACGCTTTTCCCGAACAGAAACACTATTCCCGAACAGGCGCGCTTTACCCAAACAGGCGCGCTTTTCCCGAACAGAAACACTATTCCCGAACAGGCGCGCTTTTTCCCGTCGAGTTAAAAACCCAACGAGCAAGCCCGTCCGTCGAGCAAGCCCGCCCGACGAGCAAACCCGCCCATGTGTGGTACACAATACACACATGTGTATGTGGACACATTACTTAATATCCACATAGAATACCTTAGTATATATATTGTAAAAATCACTCATGATTTTCCAATGTGGGATAACCCTTATGGGTTAAATCCCATTTCTTTTCTCATTTTCCAGCATTGGCTTTATTGCCTCTTTCGAGTACCAACCTTCGAGTCCAATTATCATTCACACCCTTCCTCCGAATGGGTCATGCGATATACCGTTGCGAAGCTCGTCACACGAGCTACTCAAACGCAAAGAGTATGGCCTCAGAAAAACTGAGCAGTCGCATTAAAAATTGACTCAAAGATGGTCCCTGACCACTTGGAACAACTATGTTTAAATTACATATTTTTCCAATTTTTCCAACAATCCCCCACATGAATGCAATTGGCTCGAAAGCCCATGTCCTAAATGCAAATCAAGAGAACCGCAAAAGTTCACTGCCTAAGGTCAGGTAGCGCGCGCCTTGAACCTGCCGTAGCGGAGTACCACCCAGAATACTGCTATTAGGTAGCTGTAAAGCTTTGAACCATCAAGCTTTGTGTATCCCAGAATGGCACCCGCACAGTGCCCTCTCTACCCACGTACTAGGCCCTTTAGTTGTTGTCCATATTTGACCTGGACTGCCTTGGCAACTTCAACTGAGTGCTCTAGTGAATTAGCCCAAGCTCATCACATGGTACCGGCCTTACACACTAGTTATAGGTGTTCCAAGTCGAAAGTGTCCTGACTCACTTTACTCGACCGTCGAGTAACTTGGATCATTAAGAGCCTCAAGCTCACCCTTACAATGGTACAGGTCTATCACTCTGTCATCGCGGAGATGGGCTGGGAACTCCAGGTTCCCGAGTGCTTTGTTCGGTTGCCCCCACAGTTCAGTTTCCCTTTGAACCTATCAGGAAAGATTCCGTTTAGGTTGGGTTGCCTATGGGGGGGCCACCAATTTAATGGGCTTTAACCCCATTCCGTTCGATGACGTCTCGACTCCCACTTGAGTCAAGCCTTTAGTTAATGGATCCGCTATGTTTTCCTTTGATCTTACAAAATCTAAGGATACCACACCATTGGATAACAATTCCCTTACGGATTTATGTCTTCGACGTATATGTCGAGACTTTCCATTATACATATGATCCTGAGCCCGCGCAATAGCTGATTGACTATCACAATGCATGCTTATTGCGGGAACAGGTTTCGGTCACATTGGAATTCCTTCCAATAGACTTCTCAGCCAGTCTGCCTCTTCGGTTGCTAAGTCCAACGCTATGAATTCTGATTCCATAGTTGACCTTGCAATACATGTCTGTTTGGAGGATCTCCAAGACACAACAGCTCCTCCCATTATAAACACATATCCACTCGTGGACCTTGTGCTATTGGAGTCTGATATCCAGTTGGCATCTGAATACCCTTCCAGTACCGCTGGATATCTGGTATAGTGCAGCCCGTAATCGGCTGAAAACCTCATATACCTGAGAAGTTTCATTATAGCCTTCCAGTGTTCCTCATTTGGATTACTGGTGTACCTGCTCAGTCTACTCACTGAGTTTGCTATGTCTGGTCTAGTGCAATTCATTATATACATGAGACTGCCTATGACTCGAGAGAACTCCAATTGATTCACACTTTTACCGAAATTCTTTTTCAGGTTACAGTTGAACTCAATTGGGGTTCTTGACATAGCTTTACTGTCCTTGTCAAACTTGTCTAAGACTTGTTTAACATAGTGACTTTGGGACAAGGCATACCCTTCTGATGTTTTGGTAATCTTCATGCCAAGTATTACATCAGCTAAACCTAGGTCCTTCATATCGAAGTGTTGTGATAACATTTTCTTTGTGGAGCTGATTCTATCATTACTCCCAATTATGATCATGTCATCCACATAGAGACAGACTACAACACAGTCTCTTCCACTTCCTTTAGAGTAGACACATTTATCACACTCATTTATGTGAAAACCGTTTGATAGCATAATTCTATCAAACTTCTCATGCCATTGCTTTGGCGCTTGTTTGAGTCCATATAGAGACTTTACAAGTTTGCACACTTGGTGCTCTTTACCAGGAACTACAAACCCTTCCGGTTGTTCCATGTAAATCTCTTCTTCCAGTTCTCCATTCAGAAATGCCGTTTTTACATCCATTTGATGTATTTCCATATCAAACAAAGTTGCGAGAGCAATGACGATTCGGATAGACGTTTTCCTGGAGACAGGAGCATACGTGTCGAAATAATCGACACCTTCAGTTTGCCTGAATCCTTTTACCACAAGTCTCGCCTTGTATTTCTCAATCGTACCGTCAACCTTTAACTTCCTCTTGAAGATCCACTTGTGACCTAGGGGCTTGCATCCTTTCGGAAGATCCACTAGTTCCCAAGTGTGGTTTTGCATGATTGATTCAATTTCATTTTGAATAGCTTCTTCCCAATATTGGGAATCCGGTGTTGACATAGCTTGTTTATATGTCGCCGGTTCGCCTTCAACCATGAAGGTTAGGAAATCAGGTCCAAAGGAAGTTTCCTTCCTTGCCCTTTTGCTGCGCCGAGGCTCTTCCTCTTCCTCTTCCTTTGTCGGTTCACTTGCCCCCACATTTCCTTCACTGTTCAACTCTTCAGTTGGTACAGATGTAGGTAATTTCCGGGGAAAGATATATTCAAAGAAAGAGGCCTCTCAGCTTTCCATATACGTATCTACGTGCACATCGGGATTGTCCGACTTGTGCACGAGAAACCGATATGCACTACTGTTCTGTGCATATCCGATGAACACACAGTCCACCGTCTTAGGACCAATTCTCATCCTTTTAGGAGTGGGAACTAGGACCTTTGCGAGACAACCCCAAACCCGCAGGTTCTTATAACTGGGTTGATGACCTTTCCATAACTCATATGGAGTCTTTTCTCGCTTCTTATGTGGTAACTTGTTTAAAACATAGTTAGCGGAAAGTATCGCTTCCCCCCACATGTTCTGGGGTAACCCAGAACTGATTAGCATAGCATTCATCATTTCCTTTAGCGTTCTATTTTTACGCTCAGCAACCCCATTTTGCTCGGGAGTGTATGGGGCTGTGGTTTGATGTATAATGCCACTTTCAGCGCAGATCTGTTCAAACGGTGATTCATATTCACCGCCTCTATCACTTCTCAATGTTTTAACTTTCTTATTGAGTTGATTTTCAACTTCGGTCTTATAAAGATCGAATTTCTCTACTGCTTCGTCTTTACTTCTCATTAAGTAAACGTAACAGTATCTAGTACAATCATCTATAAAGGTGATAAAGTACTTTTTCCCTCCTCGCGTTTGTATAAACTTTAAGTCACATACATCCGTGTGTATTAGACCGAGAGGTTCACTTTCTCGTTCAACATGTTGAAACGATGATTTCGTTAATTTTGCTTCTACACAAATCTCACATTTGTGTTGCTTATCAAAAACGAAATTTGGTAGTAGTTTTAGTGAAATTAATTTCTTTAAAGAATTATAATTCACGTGACCTAATCTACCATGCCACAAATGAAATGACTCAAATAAATACTCAAAATTAGAATTTTTATTGGCCTCTTGGGCAACAGTCATTACATCACTAGTGCTAGCCTCAGCTTTAGCACCTTTATTGGGAGCAGGTGTCCCTACGTTTAACTTAAACATGCCGTTGGTCATATAGCCACGGCCTACATAGACACCATTTTTGGTGATTACAATTTTATCGGATTCTAAGACTAGCTTGAACCCGTTCTTCACCATCACAGATCCGGATACCAGATTCTTACGAATATCCGGAACATGGAGCACATTGGTCAACCTCAGCTCTTTTCCCGAGGTCATCTTCATCACGACCATTCCTTTTCCTTCCACCTTGGAAGTAGCAGAATTTCCCATGAAGCAGCTTTCTCCCTCTACCGCTTCATAGGTCTTAAACATCCACCTACTTGAGCAGATGTGGCTTGTGGCGCCGGTATCCAGCCACCACTCTTTGGGATTGCTCCCCACGAGATTGACCTCAGAGACCACAGCAGTAAAGTGGTCGTCATCTCGTCCTCCCTCAGCCAGATGAGCCTGAGCTGGAGCTTTCCTCTTTCCCTTGCCCTTAAAGTTCCTCGGGGGGGGCTTAGGCTTAACAGCGCCTTTATTGTCATAACAGTCCGCGGCACGATGGCCGGTCCTGTTACACACAAAGCAGGTTCCCGCAAATTTCTTCGCGATAACAGCACTGCCTCCGGTGTCAAGACGTTTCCGTTTGACGTTGGAGCTTTCGACCACATTGGCCTTTGCCATCGGGATGACAGCACCACCGACTCTCCTCACGGAGCGACGGTTGCTCACCTCGATGTTGAGCTTCTCAATGAGCCCCTCCAGCCTCATTTCCTTTCGCTTGTGCTTAAGGTAGTTTTGAAAGTCTTTCCAAGATGGTGGCAATTTCTCAATCATGAGTGCCACCTGGAAAGGCTCGTTTATCACTAGCCCCTCAGCCTCAAGGCGATGGTAAATGAGTTGGAGCTCCTCAACTTGCTCCATGACACCCCTGCTGTCAGTCATACGGTACTCGTGAAAGTCCGTGACAACAAATCTCTTTGTGCCAGCGTTATTCACTTTGTACTTATTTTCGAGAGTCTCCCATAGCTCCTTTGCAGTAGCTTTGGGCTCGAAAACACTGAACCGCGTGTCATCTAGAGCACACAGGATATAGTTCTTGCATAGGTAGTCGGCATGTCTCCATGCCTCAACCGCAGAGAACGACTGCTCGTCCAGATCGTCCTCGCTTAGGACGGGAGCAGTCTCCTTGAGAAACCTGGTCAAATTCAGAGTGGTGAGATAAAACAGCATCTTTTGCTGCCAACGTTTGAAGTTGTCACCCCTGAATTTTTCCGGTTTCTCCAGATGAGAAGTCGGCAAAGTAGGCACAGCCGAATACATCGGTGCCTTGCCCTTGGCCGCAGCCTTGGCTCTTGCCGCAGCCTTAGCTGCGGCCTTAGCCGTGGCCGCTGCTTCGGCCGCAGCCTCAGCTTTGGCCGTAGCATCCGCCATAGCTGCAGCCGCGGCGGCCTCAGCCGCTGCAACTGCGTCATCGACGTTAGCCACCACATTCGCATCGCCCCCAGTGTTATAGACAGGCCCACCAACCACTGGGTCATGCTCACCCCCGCTAGGCAACTCAATAGGCGACGTGTTAGTCATCTGAAACGACAACACAAAACGTATGAGATACGTGTACAAACAATTCTATAAACAAACACCAAAACTGAAATTTGGGTTTGTAAAAGAATTATCAAACAAAATTAAAATAAACTCTTATCCCTTTAAATATCAATACGGTTGATATTAAAAGGATTGAAACGATTCTTATTGAATACCAATACGGTTGGTATCAACAAGAAAATAAAATAAAACCAAAACTGTTTGGAATTTTTCCTTTGTAATTCAATTTCTAATATAATTTAGAATTGAAAACAAGAAAGCATTATTCCTTATAAAAATAAAAAATTGTATTGATCAATACACGAAAGAAACAACAGGATATCGGTTAAGATTGTTGGTTTCCGTGTACGAAATAACAATTAACAATAATTAAAGGACTAAACAAGAATAAACAAAAACCAGTGTAATCTTTATTAATTTCGAAACTGATACAGAAATTAATGATTACAACATGTAGGTACTGAAACGTAAATAAAGCAAACGTTATCAGATTATTATTAATTAATAATCTGATGTATTGAATTGCAATAAATAGAAACTGCCGGACTGGAAAGTATAAACTTAACAGCCGGACTGTTCTGTTTGAAATTGAAATTACAGGACTGAATTGAAACTATTCTAATTACAGAATTAAATTACAGAATTGAAATTACAGCAAAAAACAGAACTTTAAAGAAATTACAGAAAGGTACAAACAGAATATAAAAGCTACAGCTAAGGACAGCAATGTAAAATACTGAAATTAAAATTACAGAAAAGTAAATTGCGTAATTGAAATGACAGAATTGTAAATGGACAGAATTGAAAACAAAATAAGACGAGGCTACTGTTAACAGTATGCCCTTAACCGATATTCGCCCAACCACCTTAAGGTTTCTGGTTGCGTTGGCGCTTCGATCCCAAGGTACAACGTCTCGGATGACTCGTCGGAAACTGGCGACGAGTCAAGGTCGAGCTGTTGGTGGGTGGTTCTCTCTGTTTCTAAAATGTAATGCTAATTTTGGAGAGATGATATATGCTACTGGTATTTGATTTCAGAATGTTATGTGTGTGTTTTGACATGTGGGGGGTCTGCCTATTTATAGGCTTGCTGAGTATGTCAGCCATTAAGGTCACTTTACTACTGTCAGTTTTCGAAATTCGAAACTGCAGTATTAACTTTGCAATGAAATCACATTTATTGCAACAGTTACAGCTTTGCTGGAAGCTTTTCCCGAACTGGCACACTTTTCCGAACAGGCACGCTTTTCCCGAACAGAAACACTATTCCCGAACAGGCGCGCTTTACCCAAACAGGCACGCTTTTCCCGAACAGAAACACTATTCCCGAACAGGCGCGCTTTTTCCCGTCGAGTTAAAAACCCAACGAGCAAGCCCGTCCGTCGAGCAAGCCCGCCCGACGAGCAAACCCGCCCATGTGTGGTACACAATACACACATGTGTATGTGGACACATTACTTAATATCCACATAGAATACCTTAGTATATATATTGTAAAAATCACTCATGATTTTCCAATGTGGGATAACCCTTATGGGTTAAATCCCATTTCTTTTCTCATTTTCCAGCATTGGCTTTATTGCCTCTTTCGAGTACCAACCTTCGAGTCCAATTATCATTCACACCCTTCCTCCGAATGGGTCATGCGATATACCGTTGCGAAGCTCGTCACACGAGCTACTCAAACGCAAAGAGTATGGCCTCAGAAAAACTGAGCAGTCGCATTAAAAATTGACTCAAAGATGGTCCCTGACCACTTGGAACAACTATGTTTAAATTACATATTTTTCCAATTTTTCCAACAATCCCCCACATGAATGCAATTGGCTCGAAAGCCCATGTCCTAAATGCAAATCAAGAGAACCGCAAAAGTTCACTGCCTAAGGTCAGGTAGCGCGCGCCTTGAACCTGCCGTAGCGGAGTACCACCCAGAATACTGCTATTAGGTAGCTGTAAAGCTTTGAACCATCAAGCTTTGTGTATCCCAGAATGGCACCCGCACAGTGCCCTCTCTACCCACGTACTAGGCCCTTTAGTTGTTGTCCATATTTGACCTGGACTGCCTTGGCAACTTCAACTGAGTGCTCTAGTGAATTAGCCCAAGCTCATCACATGGTACCGGCCTTACACACTAGTTATAGGTGTTCCAAGTCGAAAGTGTCCTGACTCACTTTACTCGACCGTCGAGTAACTTGGATCATTAAGAGCCTCAAGCTCACCCTTACAATGGTACAGGTCTATCACTCTGTCATCGCGGAGATGGGCTGGGAACTCCAGGTTCCCGAGTGCTTTGTTCGGTTGCCCCCACAGTTCAGTTTCCCTTTGAACCTATCAGGAAAGATTCCGTTTAGGTTGGGTTGCCTATGGGGGGGCCACCAATTTAATGGGCTTTAACCCCATTCCGTTCGATGACGTCTCGACTCCCACTTGAGTCAAGCCTTTAGTTAATGGATCCGCTATGTTTTCCTTTGATCTTACAAAATCTAAGGATACCACACCATTGGATAACAATTCCCTTACGGATTTATGTCTTCGACGTATATGTCGAGACTTTCCATTATACATATGATCCTGAGCCCGCGCAATAGCTGATTGACTATCACAATGCATGCTTATTGCGGGAACAGGTTTCGGTCACATTGGAATTCCTTCCAATAGACTTCTCAGCCAGTCTGCCTCTTCGGTTGCTAAGTCCAACGCTATGAATTCTGATTCCATAGTTGACCTTGCAATACATGTCTGTTTGGAGGATCTCCAAGACACAACAGCTCCTCCCATTATAAACACATATCCACTCGTGGACCTTGTGCTATTGGAGTCTGATATCCAGTTGGCATCTGAATACCCTTCCAGTACCGCTGGATATCTGGTATAGTGCAGCCCGTAATCGGCTGAAAACCTCATATACCTGAGAAGTTTCATTATAGCCTTCCAGTGTTCCTCATTTGGATTACTGGTGTACCTGCTCAGTCTACTCACTGAGTTTGCTATGTCTGGTCTAGTGCAATTCATTATATACATGAGACTGCCTATGACTCGAGAGAACTCCAATTGATTCACACTTTTACCGAAATTCTTTTTCAGGTTACAGTTGAACTCAATTGGGGTTCTTGACATAGCTTTACTGTCCTTGTCAAACTTGTCTAAGACTTGTTTAACATAGTGACTTTGGGACAAGGCATACCCTTCTGATGTTTTGGTAATCTTCATGCCAAGTATTACATCAGCTAAACCTAGGTCCTTCATATCGAAGTGTTGTGATAACATTTTCTTTGTGGAGCTGATTCTATCATTACTCCCAATTATGATCATGTCATCCACATAGAGACAGACTACAACACAGTCTCTTCCACTTCCTTTAGAGTAGACACATTTATCACACTCATTTATGTGAAAACCGTTTGATAGCATAATTCTATCAAACTTCTCATGCCATTGCTTTGGCGCTTGTTTGAGTCCATATAGAGACTTTACAAGTTTGCACACTTGGTGCTCTTTACCAGGAACTACAAACCCTTCCGGTTGTTCCATGTAAATCTCTTCTTCCAGTTCTCCATTCAGAAATGCCGTTTTTACATCCATTTGATGTATTTCCATATCAAACAAAGTTGCGAGAGCAATGACGATTCGGATAGACGTTTTCCTGGAGACAGGAGCATACGTGTCGAAATAATCGACACCTTCAGTTTGCCTGAATCCTTTTACCACAAGTCTCGCCTTGTATTTCTCAATCGTACCGTCAACCTTTAACTTCCTCTTGAAGATCCACTTGTGACCTAGGGGCTTGCATCCTTTCGGAAGATCCACTAGTTCCCAAGTGTGGTTTTGCATGATTGATTCAATTTCATTTTGAATAGCTTCTTCCCAATATTGGGAATCCGGTGTTGACATAGCTTGTTTATATGTCGCCGGTTCGCCTTCAACCATGAAGGTTAGGAAATCAGGTCCAAAGGAAGTTTCCTTCCTTGCCCTTTTGCTGCGCCGAGGCTCTTCCTCTTCCTCTTCCTTTGTCGGTTCACTTGCCCCCACATTTCCTTCACTGTTCAACTCTTCAGTTGGTACAGATGTAGGTAATTTCCGGGGAAAGATATATTCAAAGAAAGAGGCCTCTCAGCTTTCCATATACGTATCTACGTGCACATCGGGATTGTCCGACTTGTGCACGAGAAACCGATATGCACTACTGTTCTGTGCATATCCGATGAACACACAGTCCACCGTCTTAGGACCAATTCTCATCCTTTTAGGAGTGGGAACTAGGACCTTTGCGAGACAACCCCAAACCCGCAGGTTCTTATAACTGGGTTGATGACCTTTCCATAACTCATATGGAGTCTTTTCTCGCTTCTTATGTGGTAACTTGTTTAAAACATAGTTAGCGGAAAGTATCGCTTCCCCCCACATGTTCTGGGGTAACCCAGAACTGATTAGCATAGCATTCATCATTTCCTTTAGCGTTCTATTTTTACGCTCAGCAACCCCATTTTGCTCGGGAGTGTATGGGGCTGTGGTTTGATGTATAATGCCACTTTCAGCGCAGATCTGTTCAAACGGTGATTCATATTCACCGCCTCTATCACTTCTCAATGTTTTAACTTTCTTATTGAGTTGATTTTCAACTTCGGTCTTATAAAGATCGAATTTCTCTACTGCTTCGTCTTTACTTCTCATTAAGTAAACGTAACAGTATCTAGTACAATCATCTATAAAGGTGATAAAGTACTTTTTCCCTCCTCGCGTTTGTATAAACTTTAAGTCACATACATCCGTGTGTATTAGACCGAGAGGTTCACTTTCTCGTTCAACATGTTGAAACGATGATTTCGTTAATTTTGCTTCTACACAAATCTCACATTTGTGTTGCTTATCAAAAACGAAATTTGGTAGTAGTTTTAGTGAAATTAATTTCTTTAAAGAATTATAATTCACGTGACCTAATCTACCATGCCACAAATGAAATGACTCAAATAAATACTCAAAATTAGAATTTTTATTGGCCTCTTGGGCAACAGTCATTACATCACTAGTGCTAGCCTCAGCTTTAGCACCTTTATTGGGAGCAGGTGTCCCTACGTTTAACTTAAACATGCCGTTGGTCATATAGCCACGGCCTACATAGACACCATTTTTGGTGATTACAATTTTATCGGATTCTAAGACTAGCTTGAACCCGTTCTTCACCATCACAGATCCGGATACCAGATTCTTACGAATATCCGGAACATGGAGCACATTGGTCAACCTCAGCTCTTTTCCCGAGGTCATCTTCATCACGACCATTCCTTTTCCTTCCACCTTGGAAGTAGCAGAATTTCCCATGAAGCAGCTTTCTCCCTCTACCGCTTCATAGGTCTTAAACATCCACCTACTTGAGCAGATGTGGCTTGTGGCGCCGGTATCCAGCCACCACTCTTTGGGATTGCTCCCCACGAGATTGACCTCAGAGACCACAGCAGTAAAGTGGTCGTCATCTCGTCCTCCCTCAGCCAGATGAGCCTGAGCTGGAGCTTTCCTCTTTCCCTTGCCCTTAAAGTTCCTCGGGGGGGGCTTAGGCTTAACAGCGCCTTTATTGTCATAACAGTCCGCGGCACGATGGCCGGTCCTGTTACACACAAAGCAGGTTCCCGCAAATTTCTTCGCGATAACAGCACTGCCTCCGGTGTCAAGACGTTTCCGTTTGACGTTGGAGCTTTCGACCACATTGGCCTTTGCCATCGGGATGACAGCACCACCGACTCTCCTCACGGAGCGACGGTTGCTCACCTCGATGTTGAGCTTCTCAATGAGCCCCTCCAGCCTCATTTCCTTTCGCTTGTGCTTAAGGTAGTTTTGAAAGTCTTTCCAAGATGGTGGCAATTTCTCAATCATGAGTGCCACCTGGAAAGGCTCGTTTATCACTAGCCCCTCAGCCTCAAGGCGATGGTAAATGAGTTGGAGCTCCTCAACTTGCTCCATGACACCCCTGCTGTCAGTCATACGGTACTCGTGAAAGTCCGTGACAACAAATCTCTTTGTGCCAGCGTTATTCACTTTGTACTTATTTTCGAGAGTCTCCCATAGCTCCTTTGCAGTAGCTTTGGGCTCGAAAACACTGAACCGCGTGTCATCTAGAGCACACAGGATATAGTTCTTGCATAGGTAGTCGGCATGTCTCCATGCCTCAACCGCAGAGAACGACTGCTCGTCCAGATCGTCCTCGCTTAGGACGGGAGCAGTCTCCTTGAGAAACCTGGTCAAATTCAGAGTGGTGAGATAAAACAGCATCTTTTGCTGCCAACGTTTGAAGTTGTCACCCCTGAATTTTTCCGGTTTCTCCAGATGAGAAGTCGGCAAAGTAGGCACAGCCGAATACATCGGTGCCTTGCCCTTGGCCGCAGCCTTGGCTCTTGCCGCAGCCTTAGCTGCGGCCTTAGCCGTGGCCGCTGCTTCGGCCGCAGCCTCAGCTTTGGCCGTAGCATCCGCCATAGCTGCAGCCGCGGCGGCCTCAGCCGCTGCAACTGCGTCATCGACGTTAGCCACCACATTCGCATCGCCCCCAGTGTTATAGACAGGCCCACCAACCACTGGGTCATGCTCACCCCCGCTAGGCAACTCAATAGGCGACGTGTTAGTCATCTGAAACGACAACACAAAACGTATGAGATACGTGTACAAACAATTCTATAAACAAACACCAAAACTGAAATTTGGGTTTGTAAAAGAATTATCAAACAAAATTAAAATAAACTCTTATCCCTTTAAATATCAATACGGTTGATATTAAAAGGATTGAAACGATTCTTATTGAATACCAATACGGTTGGTATCAACAAGAAAATAAAATAAAACCAAAACTGTTTGGAATTTTTCCTTTGTAATTCAATTTCTAATATAATTTAGAATTGAAAACAAGAAAGCATTATTCCTTATAAAAATAAAAAATTGTATTGATCAATACACGAAAGAAACAACAGGATATCGGTTAAGATTGTTGGTTTCCGTGTACGAAATAACAATTAACAATAATTAAAGGACTAAACAAGAATAAACAAAAACCAGTGTAATCTTTATTAATTTCGAAACTGATACAGAAATTAATGATTACAACATGTAGGTACTGAAACGTAAATAAAGCAAACGTTATCAGATTATTATTAATTAATAATCTGATGTATTGAATTGCAATAAATAGAAACTGCCGGACTGGAAAGTATAAACTTAACAGCCGGACTGTTCTGTTTGAAATTGAAATTACAGGACTGAATTGAAACTATTCTAATTACAGAATTAAATTACAGAATTGAAATTACAGCAAAAAACAGAACTTTAAAGAAATTACAGAAAGGTACAAACAGAATATAAAAGCTACAGCTAAGGACAGCAATGTAAAATACTGAAATTAAAATTACAGAAAAGTAAATTGCGTAATTGAAATGACAGAATTGTAAATGGACAGAATTGAAAACAAAATAAGACGAGGCTACTGTTAACAGTATGCCCTTAACCGATATTCGCCCAACCACCTTAAGGTTTCTGGTTGCGTTGGCGCTTCGATCCCAAGGTACAACGTCTCGGATGACTCGTCGGAAACTGGCGACGAGTCAAGGTCGAGCTGTTGGTGGGTGGTTCTCTCTGTTTCTAAAATGTAATGCTAATTTTGGAGAGATGATATATGCTACTGGTATTTGATTTCAGAATGTTATGTGTGTGTTTTGACATGTGGGGGGTCTGCCTATTTATAGGCTTGCTGAGTATGTCAGCCATTAAGGTCACTTTACTACTGTCAGTTTTCGAAATTCGAAACTGCAGTATTAACTTTGCAATGAAATCACATTTATTGCAACAGTTACAGCTTTGCTGGAAGCTTTTCCCGAACTGGCACACTTTTCCGAACAGGCACGCTTTTCCCGAACAGAAACACTATTCCCGAACAGGCGCGCTTTACCCAAACAGGCACGCTTTTCCCGAACAGAAACACTATTCCCGAACAGGCGCGCTTTTTCCCGTCGAGTTAAAAACCCAACGAGCAAGCCCGTCCGTCGAGCAAGCCCGCCCGAAGAGCAAACCCGCCCGACGAGCAAACCCGCCCATGTGTGGTACACAATACACACATGTGTATGTGGACACATTACTTAATATCCACATAGGATACCTTAGTATATATATTGTAAAAATCACTCATGATTTTCCAATGTGGGATAACCCTTATGGGTTAAATCCCATTTCTTTTCTCATTTTCCAGCATTGGCTTTATTGCCTCTTTCGAGTACCAACCTTCGAGTCCAATTATCATTCACACCCTTCCTCCGAATGGGTCATGCGATATACCGTTGCGAAGCTCGTCACACGAGCTACTCAAACGCAAAGAGTATGTCCTCAGAAAAACTGAGGAGTCGCATTAAAAATTGACTCAAAGATGGTCCCTGACCACTTGGAACAACTATGTTTAAATTACATATTTTTCCAATTTTTCCAACATTATGTTGCTAAAATTTTACTAACAGTTTTAACAAAGGTAACTATTACTATCCCGACAATTTTTTTGTAGATTTGAAGTGCGTGGAAAATATGTTTTATCCAGTATAGGGTCAAACCAAATACATGTTGGTTTTACTCTATCAAAAAGCAATAATATAAATGACAAGGACTGAAACGGAAATAAAATTTTTTATTTCACTTGAAAAGGAATATAATTTGATTACAAATTCCTGACACGTACATAATTTAAATTGCGATAATAAAATTACAGACATATTTAATATAACTTATTAAACTGCTGGACTGATTTGTAATTGTACGGAACTGTCAGACAGAATAGTATAATTACTATATTGCTAGACTGTTTGACAATTAAAAGAAACTGTCAGACAGAATAGTATAATTACTAAACTGTTGTACTGTTTCTGTAAATAACAAAAAGTACAGAACTGGAAAATAAATTACAGAAAAGTAAAGACTGGAAAGTAAATACAGAAAGGCAAACAGTACTGGAAAATTAAATTATAGAATGTAAAATAAAAATTAAACAGTACTGAAATGAAAGATGAGGCAACTGCAAGCAGTTTTCATTAAACGATATTTCTCCAACCACCTTGCTGTTTCTGGTTTAGGAACTTAATTCCCAAGGTACAACGTCACGCAGAGTGGCTCATATGGAAACGGCACCGAAACACAGGTCGAGCTGTTGGTGGTGTGATCCTCTCTCTAATATGATGCTATGTATGCTGTGTGTGTTTCCTGTGCGAAATGAGTGGGGAGGTGGGCTGCCTTTTCAGAAACCACAGCCATAATAGTTTAATGACTACATGGGGGTGGACTTGTATGTATATTGGAAAACTGTCTCTTCATATTCCAATGTGGGATAACCCTTAAAGGTTTTCCCCCTCTTTCTTTTATTTTCCAGCATTAAACTTTTCTCCTTATTGGAGAACCAAATTTTGAGACCAATTAGCATTCACACTCATTTTCCGAATAGGTCATGCAATATACCGTTACGAAACTCGTCACACGAGCTACTCAAACGCTTTAAGCACGGTGTCAAAACCTCAGCATTGTCGCATGGAATTTTGACTGAAAGTTGGTCCTGTGAACATTCGGAACACCCATGTACAATACATGTTTTCCAACAATACATTGAAGGCAAATTTGTCACCTATGTTAGCAACAAACTTGCATACGATAGTGTACTGTTTTTACCAAAAGTTGACTAATTCATAGCGAGTAATTATTGCTTAGTGTTCATTATTTAATTCGTCCTTCATGCTTCAATTGCAGTTCAGGTGTACATTGTTTATGTGAAGAAATGACATACATGAGAAAGACTCCATAAAATTTACTAAAATACTAAAACCTCACAAAGTGTTCTGTTTAAAATGTTTTCCAAAATTAAATTTTAAATTTTATAAGAATTTTCTTTTATTATCTCCAACTGGGAAAACTAGAGTGATGTTTGTTGTAGGAAATACTGATGAATAAACCTTATTCGACACGACCAATAATTTTATAAAAAATTTCAAATCTCTTTGATATAAACCATGCATGATGAAGAAAATAGAGTTTGTTCTTGTTCAATTCCCACAATGACAGTAATGACTTTTCAAAGACCTACAAGAACGAAAATTTGGCCTCACATAATGGGGCATGCAGCAGTATTAAAGTATAGATGAATACTTATTTAGAAATTTAGTAGTTCTTAGTACTCCAGTAATTCTCTCTCTAAAATAAAGACTCTATTTGCTCCTAACCCTAGACATGCTCGCTTCGGGGTAGGGGTGGTGCTTCGGCGCCCCTCTACTCCTAGGCTTCATAACGTGATATTCCGATTGTCCCTCCCTCTTTGGATCTAAACTATTTTTCGGTTTTTTTTCTTTTCTTTCTCCCACTTTTCTCCCCGTTTCAACGGTATGCTCATCTTGTCTAAAAGGAGTACATCAAATACTCTCCGCCTCTCCGATTCCGTGACCTATGGGTGGGGTTCCCAAGGTTAGATCCGATAGATCATATTTTAGTGTGTTGTGGCTCTCTACTGAGCTATCTGGGTTTTTTTACAACCAAACATACAATTCGTTGCACCATTTGGTGGAGTATCGAAGCTTCCATTCAGACTAAAATCAAAGTCAGACCATTTTGACTCCAAACAAAGTGACCTTGATGTGATCGACGGTCACAAAAGTGTCAAAACAGCCTTTCCGGCTACTATGAAGTTTGTTTATTAAAGATCATCAATAACAAAAATATCCCCAATTGCTGTCACAAGATGTGAAAAATTTACAGTAAATTGCTAAAACGCGTAGAAAAACGGATGAAAGTCTGGGGTTTTTTTCTTTGCACTACAATATAAGTTTTTGATTGTTTGAAGTTTTCATTTTTTCAAGTTGATTTAAGATATAGTAAGGTCGTTACGACCATTCATTATTAATGAAATAGTGAGTTTACCCACCAATTTATATAAAAAAGTATAGATGAATACTTACCCAAAAAATACAGATGAAAACCATCCAAAGGGATTTCACACGGTGGATAAAGTTTGCTAGAACTACACGGTAGGTCATGACTTCGACCTATCTCCACTTGTAAAAAAAATTATTGGTGAGAGATTTGTTAGGATTATGTACATGTGAATTGTCCCACATTAACGAGATTTGAATAGTAATGACTATTAATATACACCAATGACTCACCATACTAGTGGATTGACCTTTTAGTATGGATATGAGTTTAAATGTGTATATTTGACCCGTATGAGCGCAGTGTGTGCGTGTGTGGATCGTCTCCAATGTGATAACTCTCCCTACAACTGGTATCAGAGCTGAAGAAATATTTTCTTCGGGTAGACTCCTCTCTGTAGTCCCGTGTAAGACATTCTCGGGAGCAGCGATGACCGTTCCGGTATTCCGTTGGGTCCGCTTCCCCAACGATGATGAATGCGGGCTATTAGACTGTACTTAGTGGTATGAAGACATAAATGGTAGAGAGTGGAGTAGAGAACCGAGATTGAGTGGGAGCTGACTCGATGTGGATTCACATGTGATGGGGAGATTGTTAGGATTTATGCACATGTGAATTATTCCACATCAAGGAAATTTAAAAAGTAATGTCCATTAATATACACCAATAACTCACCATACTATTTGGTTGACCTTTCAGTATGGATATGAGTTGAAAGGTGTATATTGGACCTGTGTGAGCACAGTGTGTGCGTGTGTGGATCCCCCCCGATGTTATAAATCTTCCTACAAGATTTTCGTATACAACGATCCCACTCGAACACTATATAAAAATTGTCAGGATAGCAACATAAACATTTTCTTGTAGTGGAAGTGGTAGCACACCAATTCCATAAAAAAATAGAGAAATATTGTCATATATGATGACGATCATAGGTGACGGGTTTTCTTAAAGCAATATTATTCTCAAGTATTGTGATGAGAAAAATAATGTTGTCTAATGATAAAGGCGGAAAAACTTTGTGAGTGCATGTAAACTGACTATGAAACATGTGTCTTGTCAAAACATTGCCAAAGAAAACTATGTGCGGAAACTTTTTGTCCAAGTACAAAGGAGTAGGTAATAGTTAGTACACTAGCGGGGAAACTAACCATAGAAAATGTGACTTATCAAAACTAGGGGTGGCTTCGGTACGGTACCGACTTTTTTGACCATATACCAATACCGAACCGAACTTGTTTGGTTTGAAAAAAATTATACCATAACCGAACCGAAAAATTCAGTTACCGAAAGTTCGGTAACCGACTTTTTCGGTTCGGTGCTGTTCGGTTTTCCGTTTTATACCGAAACATTATTATTATTAAAAAATAATTATTGATAACAATAAAATACCAAAAAAGTTTGTAAAAATTAAAATGTGTACAACTATTCTTATATTTGCTACTTTAACGATTGTATTTGGCTTCGTAAATAGGAAAGTAAGTCGTGAGAAAAATTAAAATAAACTATAATACAATTTATTTGTAAGTTATAACTATGCGTAAATTTATATATATTTTATAATTTTAATGTTTGGTTCGGTTCGGTATTGTACCAAACATACGAAATGAATACCGAAACCGATCCGACTTTTAAAGTTTGGTTCGCTTGTACCGTACCGAAAAGTCGGTATACCGAACTTTCAGTACCAACTTGTTTGGTTCGGTTCGAAAATCGGTCGGTTGGTACAAATCGGTACAAAAAGTCCAGCCCTAATCAAAACCTTGTCGAAATAAACCCGATTAGATCGCAAAATACTATATTATTTGGGTGAAAAATGACATCTTAGACGAGTTTATGAGCTAATTAAGGCCTACTTATGCGTTTATGCATTAATTTTAGGTTTTTCCATATTACTAGTACTTATTTGGATTTTTCAGGTAAATGTGGTGATTTTGACGTGAAATGAAGGGAAACGAAACTCGAGCGAAAATGGGGAAGTCAAGATGGTCAAAAATGAAGAAAAGAAGATGAAGTTACCAAGAAGAGTGTTACATGAAGCCTGGTACAAGTCCCGTGAAGCACAACGAGCCAACAAAGCACAAACCACGAAGCAGATGCTCTAGAAACAGACAGCTGATCGGATAACTTGTCTTATCAGCATGATCGGTCAACTTTACCAGTTAGAGACAATTAAATTTGGAAAATTAGAAAGACAGAGTTTGTTATTCATTGGGATTAAATATTTCCCTTTGTATATCATTTTATTCATTCAGAGTTTCGAAATAGACAGAGCAAATACGTGGAATTGGATTAATTATTAAGTATTTTTGAAAGAGAATACATATAATTAATTATAGTTTCTATACTAATATTAGAAGAATATATAGGGAGCCTTTCTAAAGTGTTTCCAACTTTATTTGCGGTGGAATCCTTTTCCTTAATTTTTTTGAACATGTGGAAAAAATTTACCAAAAAAATATATTTTTTGTTAAATCAATCACCCGAAAAATCTATTTTACTAGTAAATGTTTGTTTACACTAATTTTAAACCAAAACAAACAAAGCCTAAATCCGACATTAAAGGAAAAATAACATTTTCTCTCTTTCTTTCTTATTTACTATAATAATATTCTTTTTCCGAATCAATTATTCATTATAAAATACTATTAGATAACTTTGTTAAGAAAAAGACACTAACATGAGACTTAAATGGTGGTTAAGATTTAAAACATACAATAGAACCTCCATAAAGTAATACTCGTTAAATTAACAATCTCTCTAAAATAATAATTTTCTTCAGGCGCGACTTGGGTCAGTGTAAAAAATCGTAAATTTCGATAAATTAATAAGATAATAAAAATTGAAATATTCTTATTTAAATATTTGTTCCCTACAAAATCATAAATTAATAATTATTCAAAATGATAAAAATTAGTATGGCGATTCTGTGAAATATGACTCTATCATCATTTTCTTCTTCTTAAAATCTAAATCTCGTTGGAGTTCCTTTCTAGTTTGATGTATCTAGTGGCTATTCTTATTTTGCTAGACGATTTAATATATAACAAAATTTATATATTAATAAGTGAAGTGGTGTATTTAACCTTAATTACTAACGAGTTTTCTTAGTAACATATAATGAGTTTTATGTCATTGACGAGTATATCTATTGAATCGATTTTAAAACTCTATAAAATAATAAATTATTAATTTATCCATAATTAATAACTCTCTAAATTAATAAATATTTTCGGTCCCAACGATATTAATTTAAAGAGGTTTTTACTGTATGTGGTTTTTAACGTACATTTGTGCCATTATTTAACGAGATAAATTTAACAAAACTATTATAGATGATCTAACAAATTACAACGGTATTACACATTCACTCTAAAAGTTTCAAGCATGTTTCAATTTGGTCATAGTGTTATGAACATTATAGATTAGCTACTACATGTTTTTAATATCACCAATTTAGACGGAAAGTAATAGTAACTTGCGGGGTTATTCAATCACTAGCAGTCTAGATGTTTGTATTAATTCACCCACTTTTTAATGGTCAAACATACTTATAGGTCTCTCGATTTAATTTATAGTCCGATTAAAAACTTTATTTTTTCTTAAAATGATTAAATCATTTACCTCCTCAATGATGGATTCGAGAAATTCTGGTGATTTACATCCATAGAGCATTCTAAAATTGCGAAACATAATTTGTGAATTGGATTAATACTTCCAATTAAATAACTATTAACTAAAGATCAATGGCTCAAGTTAAAAAGTTTATTTCTAACTATAACTAAATCTTCAATTTTAAGTTGAAAGAAAAGAATTTGAAGCATAAGAGCACTCACAAGTCACATGTGGTTCTTTATTGGTGCATTTATAAGCTATAATAGATGATACCTATACGAATGAAGCAACGCAGCTATAATAGATTTATCCATTTTTATCTGCAGTGGTTTTTTTCCATAGCTTTTTACTGTTCACATATGTATGCGTGGGTCCATTTTAAAGAAGAGAAGTAGGAGAATGAAAATATAGAGGCTGCATTTTTTCAGCTGCAATTTATCTGTTTCGATGCTCAAACCGTAATTTTTTTTTACGAATCGTAAGTCAAATTTAAAGTTTGACTTTTGGTCAAACTGTAAGTCAAATTTACGGACCGTAAGTCAAATTTACGATTTAGGTGTAAAATTACCAAATTGCCTCTGCGTTGGAAAAACAGTGTAATTTTTCCAGAGAAGTTGGCCGACCGATCGGCGAACCTCTGTGGAAAAATTAAAGAGAGCTGATCATCCAAATGCAGTCTAGATTTTAAGCTATAAGACAACTGTAACCAGCAAGACCTTGTTTGCTTGCAAATTTTAAGAACTGTTTGGATTGAAAGCTAGATTGCATCTGGTTGATCAACTTCAAACGTGGCCTTTTTTTTCAAACTTAAAGAGCTGGAAGCTAATCCATCTTCTTCCCTAATTTTACAATACTGGCTTACCTTCTATAATTTGCAAAGAAACATACCTTATATATCTTTCTTTTAAACAGTCCAGAAAAATAGCTTTGGCAGCATTATATTAGTTTATCTACCCTTTTGACATTTTGATATTACTAGTTTGGTTGTAGCTTTTAAGGAAATAGACAGCTTTCAAGAGGTTGAGAAGAAAAATTGGGTTCATCTTGCTTGTAGCTTTTAGCTATTTCAAGACAAGAAACCAGAAAGATCAGATTTAAGCTGATTAATCAAACACACTCGAGCTTCAATTCAATAAAATTAAACAGCAGTCAACAAGACCTTATTCCGTTACAGCTTTCAAGAATTGTATATTATCTTAAAAGCTAGATTGAATTTAGTTAGCTAACGTAAAACCTCACGTTTTCTTGTAATTTCAGCCTCAAAATGCTAATAGCTAATTCAGCTTTTCCCTTAAATTCAAGAAAACCAGGTTATTTGCTTAATGTTTGCAACCAAGCGTATCTAAATTTCTTTCATCTGTGTCAATCCCAAAAATTGTTGAGTACGTTGTAAATAAAAACAATAATTTCTACGAAAAATAAATGAACAAATAAACAGAAAATGGTTTCCTCAAATATATAAATATCAAATACAAGATTTAACATAAAATAATGTAAATGATACCGAAATGGACTAAATTCCGAGACGAGATAACTGCAAGCAGTTTCCCTTAAACGATATTTGTCCCGCCACCTCTGCTTCTGGTTAAATGGGGCACTTCGTTCCCAAGGTACAACGTCTATCGCATGTGACTCGGCGGAAACGGCACCGAGCCACGGTCGGGCCGTTGGTGGTGCGGTACTCTCTCTATATGTATGCATATGTGTTTGTGTGTGAATGTGTGTATGTCATGTGTAAAACTTGTCTTGAAAAAGTATTAGGCCAAAAAGGGACCAAGACCATTATTTTATAAAACATGCAAATTGTAACTCTTTTACAATTAAAAGACCCACATAAATGGGGAGAATGAGTGGTTTTTGTAACCATTAAATTAAGAGAGCATTCACTCAAATAAAACCACTTGGTTTTTTCCAACAATCCCCCACATGAATTCGATCTAAAACATTCAACGTGCAACTAAATGCAATCGAGAGAACCACGAGAATTCACTGCATAAGGACAGGTAGCGCACGCCTTGAACCTGCCATAGTGATGTAAAATCTGATATGCTACTATTGTGTAGCCTTAAAGCCTTGAACCCTTTAGCGTTTGTGCATACCAGGGTAATACTCACACAGTGTCCTCTCTACACCACTTACTGAGCCCTTTGGTTGTTGTCTATATTTGGCATTGGAATGCCTTGGCAAATTCAACCGAGTGCTCTAGTGATTTAGCCCTAGATCATCACATAGTATCGGCCATACACACTCGTTATAGGTGATTTTCAAGTCAAGGGTGTCCTGACTCACCCCACTCGACATTCGAGATACTTGATTCATTAAGAGCCTCATGCTCACCCTTAAAATGGTACAGGTCTATCACTCTTTTATCATAGAAATGGGCTGAGAACTTATGTTCTCGAGTGCTTTGTTCGGTTACCCGCACAATTCAGTTTCCCATTGAACCCGAGACTGAAGTTTCCAGTTCAGGTTGGGTTACCTATGCGAAGGTTTTCAATTTATTGGGCTTCAAACCCCATTTCCCTCGATGATGCTCCAACTCCTCCACGAGTCAAGCATTTTGTATATGGATCCGCATTATTATCCTTAGACCTTGCAAAGTCTAGGGATACCATAATTTTTGCTAGCAATTCCTCTTACGGATTTGTGTCTCCGACGAATATGTCATGACTTTGTCGGGACTTTCATTATACAAATTATTCTGATCCCGTTTAATAACTGACTGACTGCAGCAGTACATGTTTATTGCGAGAACAGATTTTGGCCACTTGGAATACCTTCCAAGACTTCTTAGCCAATCTGCCTCTTCTGTAGCTTGATTCAACGTTATGAATTCTAACTCTACAGTTTCTCCAACTATGCAGGTCTATTTTACAGACCTCCATAAGACTGCAACCTCTTTAAGTACAAACATATCCACTAATGGACCTTGTACTGTTAAAGTTCGAGATACACTTGGTATCTAAATACCCTCCAAACATTTTGTACATCTCGTATAATGCAGTTCATGATTGGCAGTATACCTCATGTATCGAGAAGCCTCATTGACAAACCTACTGAGTCTGCTCACTGAGTTGGCTATAATTGGTCTAGTATAGTTTTTGACGCACAAGAAACTACCTATGATAAGTTAGGTGTTTGTTTTAGTCCATATAATGACTTAACAAGTTTTCGCACCTTAGCTTACTTTACACAGAACCACGACCGAATGGGTTGTTCCTAATTATCTAGATCTCCATTTATAAAACACATGTTCTCATTAATTAATGATGCGTCCTTTTTTATAGAGATTAGAGTATAGACATTAAAATTATCAAAACCGTCAGTTTTACTTAAAGTAATTGACTTTATTTCTCACGTGCCTATCAAACTCATTGTTGATGACATCTTTCCATATACACATTATATGGATAACATTGATTATTTCAATATCGTCGATTCACCTTCACTCATGAAGGTCAAGGGACAAAGGAAGTTTCATTACTTACCCTTTTACCATGCCGATGAACTTCATCTTACTTAAAAGATTCACTTTCCCCATTTTTCCAGCACCGTTTGAGTGTTCACTTGTCTTGGGTAGCGTAATGCTTTGAACCCTCAACGTATTGATCACACTCGCCAGGCGTTAGAGTTTTTACGGGAAAACTTCTCTTTTAGAAAATATGCTTCTCGGACATAGAACTCTATCTGCACCTAAGTCATCGGACTTATGCACTAGAAACCGATCAGCACTATATTTTGTGCTTATCCGATGAACACACAATCTACCGTTTTCGATCCTATCCAAATCCTTCAAGGAACAAGATTGAGACCTTTCTTAGGTAGCACCAAACTTTCATGAACTTATAGTCAAGCACCATGCCTTCTATAATTCTGACTGTTTGGTCCAACTTCCTAAGCGATAGTTTGTTCAACACATAGCTTGCGGAAAGCTCACTTCCCGTACAAATTCAGAGTTTAATCCTGAACTTATCAACATGATATTCATCGTTTAAGAACTACATTTTTGCTCGAGAGCATAATAAGTCGTTCTTTAACGATTGGTGTCATTCCATCAACACAATTATGTGAACGGTGTCTCATATTCACCGTTTCAATCACAGTGATCATGTATTCATATCCATGTGAATATACCATTTCGGAACTAGTTAGACAATATCTAACACTTCCAAAAATAGTCTATCATTTAATGATTAACACTTAATCATTGAATTAAAGTTGGTAGATTAACACAACAGAACACCCATGATTAAACATGTTTTCTAACAAGTCATAATCCTCAACAATAGAATTAACGTATTCATTCTTACTTGAATGAATATCTCGGCTGATTTATCTTTACTTCTCATCAAGTAGACATATCAGTGTTTAATACATCCATCAATAAATTGAGAAAATATCTTTTAAAACCCTTCTTGGTTTTGCACTCATCTCAAATGCATCGAACCATTTGGTTATGTACTCCGTTCGAAACTTCGAACTGAAGACATAGCAATACATTGCTTCAAACACAAACTCATATTTGTGTTTCAATTTAAATAATAGATTTAGAAAAATAAAACATTTATTCTTTTATATTTTCATGACCTAATATATCATGTCAAATAAGTGACTTAGTTGAATAACTCAACATGTCATTATTGACCACAAGAGTATCGACCCAAAATGCTCATTTTAAACAAATAATCACTCATGTGTTGCCACAAACAAACACACTTATCAAAATTTGATCCTAGTGTTTTGGCTACCGAAATGCTACTGCCCTTTAGGTTTCAAAACCCGCTAGTCATGATTCAGATTTGTATGCTTTCACTTGTTAGTGGATATCCAAACGTTTAAAACGTTTCCACACACTAACGCCCCCACAGTTCGTGCATTCCCTTTGTCCTCACTCAGAACATGCACACTGTTATAGAGAAACTTAATCGATTTTAATGTGGTAAATAAAACGATATCATTTATTTCAGACGCTTTAAGTCCATATCACTGAACCGTTAGGTTTTCTCCCACTCGTCCGTAGGCGCTTTTGGGTACGTTTAGATTCTCGATCTACATGATCGACGGGTTAACCCCACATTTGTGGGACCCTCGGGGTTCTCCCCCAATAATAGTAATATAATATTACTAAATTATTATTCTCAATAATAGCAAGCTCAACATATTCACAATATGTTTTACTAACAAATTAATAATATGTTATTTCAACAAATTATTAAATGGTTTCCAACAAATAAATAAGATGTTAATTTCAACAAATTATTAAATGTTCTTTCAGCAAATTAATAAGATATTATTTCAACAAATAATAAATTAGCCGATATTTGTTTATTATTAAAATAAAACTCAACGGCCAATTTATAATTTGTTTAATCATCAAATTATTTGCTCTTGGATGAACAAAGTTGGTTATTAAATAACCTTTCATCCAAATAAGTAACCGACTCGTCATCGCAATTCGTAGTTAGCTAATAAAGCTCTCCATAAATGTCAACAATAACTGTTGTTACCATAATTTATAACTTTCCAAATTAAATTGCGATTAATCACAATTAATAAGAAGTTATAAATACTCGTCATTAATCTCATTAATGATTGCCGTTACAAAATTTGTAACCCTCCAAATTAAATTGCAATAAATCACAACTAAAAGGAGTTACGACCCATTATTTCACCACATAAATGTATTTAATAATGGTCGTTTAAAATTAGTAACCCCCGTCATTAATATGCACTCATGCAAAATTAATAGGAGTTACACCGGCACCCACAATGTTCTGGTCAGTTCCAGCACTCATTGTGTTCCGGACGTTTTCCGTAGGAAACTGTTTGTTATCTCAAATAACAAACACGCACAATCTAATTTCGAAAAATAAAACTAAAACTCCTCATTCGCAAACACCAAATTTCTGTAACCACGCATGGTTTCAAGAAACTGATTTTGCAAGAGTATTCTAGTTTATTTCCGAAAAAGATTATCAAATTCTAAAAGATTTATTCAGCCGTAAACACCAGATAAATCTGATTTTACACAGAACAATCTCAGAATTTAACCAGTTCTGTCGTAAGCCCCAAATTCTGAAAATCAGAAAATGGTTTTACAAGAACTATTTCGAAACCAGTTATGTCGTAATCACCAATTTAATAGCTTTTACTAGAACTGTTTCGAATAATCATCAATACTCCAATTCCATGTAAAGATCCATGTCATAAATGAAAATGGTCACATATATTCACAACTACATCTCATGCATTTCATATCAAAATCCATGATCTCATATATTCATTAATATAAACAAATATTTTCCTCCACAACATATTAACTGTATTTGTTTTTGTGAACCATGCTCAAACGAAATGGACTAAAAGGTAACAGTGAAGTGAGATCCATATAAGTCTTTAAAGCACATTAATATATCACGTAATATAACTCTCAAATAGTTAATCCAATTATTCAAGATATATCGAAACCATTGCCACGACAATTATGGTTCACAAAACAGCAATATTCCAAAACGGTTTCCAAATTAATTAAAAGTTAATAATGACCAATTACTAACACATTAATTAACCAAACATTTTACTCTACCTTGAAACCAACAAGACAGTAGAGTTTTACCGTACATTTCACTCTTGTAGTACATACAAACAAGTTACTGGACCATCAAATACACCACATCATGCATGTTATAGTTAAATTCTACACATAATCAATTCAAATAAAATCATATGCATTGTTCTGGACAAAATTTGTCCTTAATCAAACGTCTGACTATATACACATAATCAAATATAATGTGCAAGTATCAGGATGTATGACATGCTAACAAAAGCTTGTGAATAAAATTACACGCCACATGCATTAAAAAAAATTGCTTCACCAATTATATATAACATGGGTTGATCAAAACACCATACAAAGAGGTTAATCCACGTGTAAATACAAACATATTAATTAATGGACAAAACCCATACTTTCTCATGCATCTACACCAACAAAATATATAGTGTAAACCAAATAAAAGATTATACATGCATAATCTAGACTATACTACAAAAAAGGTCATAGTATATATTTTTTTTATTTTTCCTCAAAAAATCTAAGCATGGATAAATGGGGCACTTCATGCCCCGCCACCTCTGCTTCTGGTTAAATGGGACACTTCATTCCCAAGGTAAAACGTCTATCGCATGTGACTCGGCGGAAACAGCACCGAGCCACGATCGGGCCGTTGGTGGTGCGGTACCCTCTCTCTATATGTATGCATATGTGTTTGTGTGTGAATGTGTGTATGCCATGTGTAAAACTTGTCTTGGAAAAGTATTAGGCCAAAAAGGGACCAAGACCATTATTTTATAAAACATGCAAATTGTAACTCTTTTACAATTAAAAGACCCATATAAATGGGGAGAATGAGTGGTTTTTGTAACCATTAAATTAATAAAGCATTCACTCAAATAAAACCACTTGGTTTTTTCTAACAAAAATATCCTGGAGTGAAATATTAGTTCCTGAAAGCTTTTCAACACTAGTTTTTGTAATCTACTATTAAGAAACAATTTTTCATAATCATCGTTAACTCCAAAAACCAGTTTATTTCCTTCAAATTTATAGCTAAAAAGACCCTACATTTGTTTCTTCTACGGCAATCCTGAAAGTATAGTTTCCCTTGGAAAATATTTTAGCAATTTAACCCATATTGACTTATTACTAGTTTTTGTGATCTACCAGGGAGTAATTTTGCGTTATTATCTGGAACAGGCATGGCAACCCCTCATATAGCTGGAATAGCAGTTTTAATAAAACAACATAATCCGATGTGGTCTCCTTCTATGATGGCTTCTTCAATGGCTACAACTGCTAATAAGTTTGATAATCAAGGTGAACCTTTAATGGCCAAGGGAAACGATCTGTATACCTTAAACCCATCTACCCCGTTCGATCTTAGTAACCCTAAACAAAATTGCAAGACTCCCAAAATATCCAGGTATTAATATGATGTCTCGGGTGTATCAAGATCGGGAGTTCTGTACATAAAACCCGAATCATCACTTGGTTGCCTTTTAACAACACTGGCCCTTTGCATTAACCGAACCAGTGATTGTACCACTTCCGACATTGGCGGCCAAAACTCGGGTTCGGGCTGCATCACAGATTAAAATTATAAATAACAAAATCCTGATCCCAATATTATACTTTGAAATATGATATAATACTACATTAGCACATGTGCAAAGGTTAAGTAAACAGCAATGCAGATCCCAATAGTGGAAATCGTAGTTCACAACTTCCGCAAGGAAATTGTACCCTTGAAAGTTACAATTCCGAACTTATTTATCCAGAAGATCACATACACTAAAAACCACACTTCCACAGATTTATCGGTAAGGGGGGAAAAAGAATCCTAATGTAAGATTAAAGATCCCGTACACTTGAAAATATTATAACATTTTTTTCTCTTTTCTATACGCATCTTGTGTGAGTATTTGCGTCAATTTCGGCATTATGGGAATGTTTCACTGGCAAGAAAAAACTTAAAAACAAGTTACCTGGACACAAATGGCAATGATATCCGCAAAACGTGATAATGACTTGGCAGGGTACATGCCATTTAGAGAAGGATCAACCATTTTTGACAAAGAATCAATATTATGAAGCTGAGGTATAGCCCATCTTACCAGCGACTGCTCTGCTCTTACCCTGGAGCTAAGAAAATAAAGTAAAAAACACAATCCATAAGGACCTAACTATATTGTTTACTCTTTTCTGATTTGTTCCAAAAAAAAAGAGTAAAACTAGAAAATTGAAATGATCTACTAAGCATCATGAGATGGACTTTTACCTATCAAGAGGTTTCCGACCTGTTAACAACTCCAGCATCACCACCCCGAAGCTGTAAACGTCACTTTTAACCGTGTATATACCAGATAATGCAAATTCAGGAGCACTATAACCAAATGCACCAACCATTTCCATGGATGAAACCTGATAAGCATAAACGAATAAAACTTCTGATGGACTTACATGTACTAAATATGCATTTCTCCAGAGCTTTTCTTAACTTGCAACTAATTTAAATATGTAGTAGCAAGTTCATTTTTCCAGTGTAACCGTCTTGCTGGTTACAGTTGTCTTATAGCTTAAAATCTAGACTGCATTTGGATGATCAGCACTCTGTAATTTTTCCAGAGAGGTTGGCCAACCGATCGGCCAACCTCTCTCGAAAAATTACACTGTTTTTCCAATGCAGAGGCAATTTCGTAATTTTACACCTAAACCGTAAATTTGACTTATGGTCCGTAAATTTGACTTACGGTTTGACCAAAAGTCAATACGTAAATTTGACTTACGGTTCGTAAAAAAAAATTACTGTTTAAGCGTGAAAACAGATAAATTGCAGTGGAAAAATCCAGCCTCGAAAATATAATTCATTGATTTCCCAAGTTATACACTCTCTCCATTTGATTAATATTCGTTTTGACAGAAACTTATATAACAGTAAAATTATTATGAGTTGCTTTTTTAAAATTATAGAGGTTTCGTAAAAAAAAAATTGAGTCCAAGTTTTTTATTGAAAAATAATACATCCGGTACGGTTCCGTTTAAATTTTTCCGAAAAAACTAAATTTTTGTTTGTTGGATATTGAATATAGGCGCAAACAAGTTATTTCATGTTTGGATTAAAAAGATTTACTTATATTTTAAGTTGTGTATTATTATTTATATAATTGTTTAAAAAATTTATATGAGAATATATGTATTTTAAATAATCTGTTGTAGAGATAAATTTGTAGTTTGCTAATATGTATTTTAGATAATCGGGTGTGAAGAAATGTGTTATTGATAAAGCCATAACTTTGGTCGGTCGCGTTAGACTTTTCAACAATAAAATAATGATAAATTAGCTGTAAGTAATGAACACTTCTTGGCCTTTATTATTGATCAGGTCATTACACTTGTTCGGATTGTTACACTTGCTCGGATTATTATTAACTTACTACAATTGCGCTCGATTTAACTATTTAAACTCTTATCTTGGTCGTTCTCATTCTTCTTCGATGCTCGGATCTTTTTCTGTTCGGTTTGTTTCTTAACTGGATAAGCTTTGACTAGTTTTTCTCTTTTCTCAACTTCTCTCTATATTTTTGAATAGATTTTTTCGGGGGGTTTATAGGAGGGGTAGTTGGCTATTTATAGGCAACTAAGCCTTTTAGGATGTTGACAAATGTCTTCATCTCAGGGGGTTTTTCAGGTATGGGTCCCTAGTTAAGTGGGCTTGGGCTTTTGATAATCACAATCTTATTCTATGATGAAAAGGCATGTGATGACCCATTTAAGCGTTGGATACCCATTTATGAAGTGTGGGTCGATTGCTACCCGAATAGAATATTCGGGTCTAATTTTTATGTTCTATCAAGTGCTCCCTGACTTCCTCGGCGTGGTCTCCATGTCGAGGGACTCATGATCGGTTGGTCGAAGATATTATTTCGGTTTTGCCGTTCCCAAGGTTACATCGAGAAATGTGATAGGTTCACGACTGTTCCCTGGGGCCCATTTGAGGTTATTAAGAGGTCCAATCTTGGTACCCTTTTTCGAGGAAGAAAACCCTTGATCTTCACCACATTTATCCACTATAAAGGTGCCCCTTCCCCCATTATCCCATTTATTATTACTTCGACTGTGACACGATGGCTTCTCCCAATGGTTCGACAGGAGACAACTCTTCGGATTACGTTGCTTACTTGGAGAATGAGGTCAAGAAGGTTCGCGTCCTGAAAAACAGATTGGCGGACGTGACCAAGAGGCTGTCTGATATGGATGCGGAGCACCATATGACCATGGCTGATAGGGATTGGGCCTTCGAGCGTATAAAAAGGCTCGAGGCTTCTCTGGCTAAGCAGAAGGCAGCAAAAAAGGCCTATAAGCTTGCCTTCAAGGAGTTGCATGCTCGGTCTAAACTGAGTTCGGTTGATGATGAAGATGGCTCTTCCTCGGAATAATTAAATATTGTGATTTCTTTTGTATTAGATATCATTTCCCTGTTGTAATCATTATCGAAAATATTAATAAAATGTTTCTTTATTTTCGCTCTTGTCCGTTTATCTTCTTGATACCTTATGGGATGACCTAATTGGACTTTGAACTGCTGTAGTTAGCCATAAATGCTCTTGGGAAGTTCAAGAGGGCTAGTCTTTTTTCGAGATGACCTTTGGTCTACCCCTGGTTTCTTCCTATAAAAGGGGACTGTCCCTGTATTCTTTGTGCAGCTCATTCCTTATTATCGTACAAATGGCTTCTCCTCGTGAAGATAGTGGTGACAACCTTCCTGAATACGTTGCCCATCTCGAGGAGGAGGTTAGGAAGGCTCGTATCCTCGAAAGGAGGGTTGCCTTTTTAACCATGGAGGCTCGCCGAGCTAATGAGATGGACGGGCGCTTGGAGGCCATGGAGAGTGAATATCAGAAGTCTCTGATCGACAATATTTGGGCTCATGCTCGGATCAAAGAGCTTGAGGCTTCTAAAAATAGGCACATTGCTTCCAAGAGGGCTTACAAACTGGCCCTTAAGGAAGTGTATGCTCGGTTGAAGGGGAAGCCGAATGAAAAAGCAGGCCCTTCTATGAAATGATTTTATTATTTTTATTGTATTTCCTTTATGCTGACTGCCTCTTCTATAATAAAGTATCAATCAATCAATAAATATTACTTTCCCAACGCAATTTATTTAACTGCGCGTGCTTGTGGCTTCATTAATGCTTTTTATTGGGCCTGCTGTTTGACCTTATCCACTGGATCTTCTTAATCTCTGTATCTAGGGACCACTGAGGTTTCTTGAGCCCTGTGCACAAAAATCTTATTCACCAGAGTTTTCTTGAGTTCTGTGCAAAAGATCTTAGATATTTATTTGAACTGCTGCCTTTCCCCAAAATGACGCGTGTTTTGCTGCCATTATTACTTACCCCCTTTAAATATTGGTAAGAACCCAAGCGTTTTTTGAACAAGAGTGGCTTTTAATTACCCACGCTTTTTCAGAGCCTTTTGGGAATCCAAACGTTTTTTCTTGAACAGACACATCTTTTAATTGCCATCGCTTCTTAGAACCCATTGGCGAACGGTTGCGACTCTCAATACCAGCCCTCATCTAATTGATCTATAAATACCTGCTTAAAGCATGGTTATATTCACAACCCTTATCATATTATCTTCCCCTATATACAAATCTTCATCTTATAATTTCCTTAAGATGTCTGGTCCTTTCACCCAATCAGCGTTAGCTTTGCAAGTCGGGGCTTTTGAAGCCTCCTATGGCCATGTACAAAGGCTGTTGAAGGATGCCGAGGAGGAGTTAAAGGTGATGCGTTATCACCATACCGAGATGGTTCGGGAATTAACGTGGCTAAGATCCGAACTAGATTATTGCCGACGTGCTCGTCAGGCTCTAGTCGAAGAGAATGAGGTGCTAAGGGGGAACTCGGCACTTCGAGACAGGGAAGTCTCTGCCGGGCCCTCTCATCGATACCGATCGACCTCCCCCTAACCTCCATTTTCCTTTTTCTTTCTTTTGATTTTCTTCAATTTTCTTCATTTCTTCCTCTTCCTCTTTTTTGCACTCTTCTTCTTTTCTGTTTTTTGTTTCTTTGACTTCCTTTTTATTTGTCTGTTTCCTTCATTTCTTCCTCCTCCATTTTCTTTTCACTATCTCTTTTTTTTTATCTCTCTCTCTTGCTTCTTTTTATATCCTTCTTATGCATCATCTTTTTTTTTTCTTTTTTATCGTGTTCCTTTTACTTTCTTCATCCTCTTCTTTCTCATCATCTCTAGCTCTCTCTACTTTTTTCCCTTTTCTATTTCTTCCTCTTTTTTCTCACCACTACGACGTAACAATCAATCCTGTGATCCTAAGGATTTTGTGTTACTTCTAGGATTTTTGTCATTTTTCATTTTCCTCTTCTTGCTTTTCACTTCTTTTTTATGTTCCTCCTCTTCGCTTCTTTCTCCCCTTTTTGTTTTCTTTTTATGTTTCTTTCCTTCGTCTCCTGCTGTTCGCCTGATCCGCTGATGTTGTCGATCTTCTTTGGCCATGTTGTCTACTCATTTGGCTCCACCACTCAACACACAATGTAGTAGATTCTCTTTTGATGTAATCCTCAGATGTAATAGAGCTCAATGTAATAGATCGTCTTTTGATGTAATGAACAATGATGTATTCCATCTTTATTAATGAGAAGTACTTTTGCCCCTTTATTTTGGCACTTCTTTTTATGTTGCACTTGTGGTTTGTCGTTTTTTCGAACTCCAAATCTTTGAATATCTTTTCTTTATTTATTTCTGTACTGTAGCATCAGATGTCAGTAGATGTCCCCATCACTGTCGAACATAGGTGCATGCTCCCTAGTAGGTCAGGAAATATGCATGATCCCGAGTATGTCAGGAAATACCATACTACATTTTCTCTATAAATACCCCTCTTCTTTTCTTTAGTAGTTATCATCTCTCCTTTTACTTTTATTGTTTGCTCTTCCCTCCTCCCCTACTTTCTCTTGTACTATAGCAATTTCTCAGAATGTCTGAACCTGTGGGGAGATATCATGCTCAGATGAAGGGTTTGGATGCGGAGGTATCTCGCGTCCGACGTCGGATGGCAAGGCTTGAGAAAGAGTACGGCGTTTTGGCCTTGAGCTTGTTCGGATCTCATCCCGAAGAGACGGTGAAGTGGACAGAGATTTCGGCCTTGAGTCGTTAGCTCGATCACTTGTTGTTACAGAGAAATCATCTAGCCAACTCCTGGTATGATGCCGAGGAAATTTGGGACCATGCTCAAGACGAGTTCGATAACTCCCCTCAAGGCCTGGCTAATATGATGGTTAGGAATGCTCGGCTGGAGGAGCGCATCATGGTTCTTACTAGGGAGAAATCCGAACTCTCTACGGAGAATGAAAATTTGATTTCCATGAATGATTCCTACCAAGCTCGGTTGAACTGCTCTGCTCGTTTTGCTTTCTCTCGGTCTGGTAGTTCGGTTTTTCCACCCATTGGTCCTTAGTTAGATTGGGCTGGTTTTCTGATGTATTTCCTGTTTTGGAACTTGTATCTTTTTCTTTTTTTTCTTCTTTTTTTTGTATTTGAATCAGATGTATCTGTTCGTATCTTGTGCTTTTGTCTTGTGAACCGATGCGACACCTCGCGCTTTATGTGCCCTTTGACTCTCTATAAATGCTCCCTATTGCTTGTACTTCATTATCCAATCTTCTTTTCTCTCTCTTGTTGATAATTTTTGTTTCCTCTAACTTTCTTTTGTTTTGAGATGGCTCCCATTACTAGATCCGCCTCCAAAAAGAAAGCCCTTCTGGAAGAGGAGCCTACTTTTTTGCTACCCCGTCCCCCTGGTTTTGGGGAGGAGGATTTGACTCCTCTTCAGCTAAAAGAGATTGAGATGTCATGGCTGAAGCATGATCTCAAGTGTGCTCAGACTGAAGTGAGGAGGTTTAAACAATATTGGGATGCGGAGGGCATTGCTCGTTTCAAAGCCGAGCAGAAATGCAAGTCTCAGTCTTACTCCTTGCAGCAGGCCGAGATGGCGATTGCTCGTTTGATTAGGGAGAGAGAGCGTCTGGAGGAGCTCTTGGCGAAGAAGGATGCCGATATGTGGGGTAGGTCTAAGAAGTAGGATGATGTATTTTCTTGTAAAAATTCTCTTTGGTTGTATTTTTGTGGTTTTCCCCCTTGTGGATGAATAAAACTTTTGCTTTATACTTGATTCTGTCTATTCTGTTTTATTTCTTGTTCACTTTGCCTTTATGTCAATACAGTCGATGATTTTTCAATACACACCGAGCAATGTGCCCGGTTATCCCCCCGGAGAGCGTTGTTAGACTTGATGCTTAAAGTCGTCAAGCTATGAACGGTCTCCGTCCACCTTGTTCGGTGTGTCCTTTTGGTAAGAAATGGTTGAGCGTCGAGGATCGTAATCGGGGATATTATTGGTAGTGTATGCTGGAAGCTTTTCGTGGTAGGGTCCACTGGCCGTTTATTTAGGTGTAATGATGTGAATTGCCTTAGGTAGTGGGATATGCTCTGACGTGGCAAAATCTGGGGCGTTTATAAGTTAGAAACAGCAGCGGTTGTTGACTTATCTATGGTTGGAAAAAGGTAAACCTCTGTCACACGAAAAGGTGGTTATTATTTTATTCTTTTTGTGACTCCACTCCTTTTTTACTGTGCCAAGCAATCCCTTTTGTTTTTATCAAATAATTTGCTGAAGAAAATATCTGTCTCTCTCTAAAGTATATTCTTCCCGCCAAAAAGGAAAAACGTGCTGCCGCTCAATCTAGGGTTTCGTTGTATTGTCGATATATTTGCTGCTTTTCGAACGTATCCGCTCAGAATGACAACTGTAAGTGCTTTGTTATTATTATGTTCTTTTTGTTTTAGGAATGGTATTTGATTTGTTGTTGTGGTCGTAGATATGGCGTTGGTAATATGTCGTGGTTGTCTATATATGTCTGACGATATTTAGTTATATACTGGATTTATACTGATTGGGAAGGGAGTAAAACGTAGGGTTTCTGGTTAATTGTAGCAGGGGGTTTCGTTATGTTGATGTTGTTGTGGGTTGTGGGTTGTGTGTTAGTATATTGATGGATTTTTGTTGATGTTTGGATAGGAAATTTTGACCCAATGCCTGGCCCAAGTGGGCCCATTTGTGGAAAAAGATTTTAAGAAGCTTGCCGGAATACCCGACGGCATACATGTTCGGCTTCCGATATCTGACGACGAGGTGTTGGGATTTGTTCCCGCCGGCGAGGTAGCTGTACTTTCCTCGGCATTCTTCACTGGGGGTTTAAGGCTTCCTTTCAGCAAGTGGGTGGCTTCGTTCTTTGAGGCCGTCCAGATTGCTCCGGCCCAACTGGCCCTGAATGGTTACCGTACCCTAAACGGTATTCAAAGGTTATCGGAGTTGGCCGGAATTCCGATCGAACTAAAGGATGTGTTCGGGATCTATACTTTGAGTTTTGAGCGCCGTAGCTCGTATCTGAAGACCATGCGTGCCTTCTGTCGGCTTGTTTGTGGTCTGCCGGATACCAACAAGGGGGAGAACCTTGATGTTGTGATTGTTTCCGGTAATTGGGGTTGTGTTGGACACCAAATTCCCGGACCTGCTACCAAGGCTCCCATGATTCCAGACCTCGGTGCTCCCAATGTCGAGGCTCTCTTAGCTCGTTGGAAATGGTGGGGGCCTGGATCAACGAAGGATCCTGCTAGTCGTACTGCTCCCGTGCTGCTCGGATACCCTGCGGGGCCAGTGACAAAGGGGAATCCTGTGCCCGAGATACCTAAAGAGTCCGAGGAGGAATTCTTAAAAGTGGTCCGAGCTCGAAGTGCTGCTCGGGTAGGGAAAAAGACCGTTCGCTCGAAGCGTCGTGGACCGGACCCCGTCGTTGGAACAACGAAGAGAGCTAGGGGGACCGATACATCGGTCACCGAGGGGGATGCTTCCCAAGGGGATATCCCCGAGGATGCCCCTGCGCCTGGCGAGGTATGTGTATATGTATATTGATTCTCTTGTCTTTTGATTGTTGTGTTGTTCTCTAGTTCTTGGCTTCATTGGTTATCTTGTTTCAGCTACTGACTTCTCCATTGGTTACCCTCTCTCTTGCCCGGTCTATGAGTATTATTGTGTTTCAGGGGTCGATCGATAACATATTCGGACATATCAACCTCATGGTGAACATGGGCAAGAGTACGATGACTCTGCCTGCGATCTCGCCTATCCGTACTGAGGAGATGATGGACCCGCTTGTTGTCTCGCCCACCCGTATTGAGGGTGTGAGCGAGCACAGGGCCCCTGAGACTGGCCCTTCGGAGAAGGAGGTGGAAGTGGAAGTTGACAAAGAGACTGCCGTGGATGTTGGGAGGGGTGGTGAAGATGGGGTTGCCGAGGAATCTGAGGAAGGGTTGGAGGACGGGGTTGCAATGACCCGTTATATTGACCGATGTGGGGGTGAGCTGTTGAAGCAACCCCGAGCCTTGAAGATGGGGTACATTGCTCTTAAACCCCTCGCTTTCAAGGATGCAGAAACAATATTTGCTCGGCCTACAATGTCGATTATAGAGCAGGCCAACGCTGATGCGCTGCGGGTATGTTGGGCGCGTATTTTGTATTATGTCATGCTGCTCATATTTTGGCCGGAATCTGATGTTTTGAAATACAGGTTGTCTTGAGTACCGTGGTGCTGAGGGATCAGATGGCAGCGCTTGGGGTTGATAAAGAGAAGCTGGTGTCCGAGAAAGAGAAGCTGGTGGCCGAGAAAGAGAAACTCGTCGCCGATAATAAAATCCTGGGCGATAATTACGACGAGCTGTCGACGGAGTTCATGCGCCCGACCGAGGATGTTGGTAAGTTGGAGGAGGAAAAAGAGAGTATGGTCGATAAGTACGATCAACTAGAGGCTGAGAATCTGCTCCTGGCCGAGGATGTTGAAGCTGAAAAGGCTGAGGTGACCGCTCTAAAAGCGGCGCACGCGGAGGAGCGGACAAAGTTCGCAATGATGGCTAATTTCGCCGTCTATTGCGCTCATGTGCGCGTGCTTAATTTCGCGAAGGTTCCTTTGGCGGATCGAGCGTGGTCGGAATTGGTGTACCCCTGTCCTCATGGTGCACCTCCTAAGACTCAGGATTGGGCCAACCTCCGAGACGAGGAGCTCCCACGGCTGCCGGGACACACTGCTTCGATGGCGCTGCGTCCCCATTCCGGGTCGGTTCCAACGACTCCTCGGTCTGCTCTTACCGTCACTCCCCCACCCACATCCCCTCAGGTGGAGCCTTGACCATTTTCTTGTAGTATTTTCTCTGTATCTTAGTGTAAAGTCTTTTGGTACCCGAATTGTGGGTCTCTTTTGTATCTAGAAACATTCTTTTGGGGAAGTGATAATATAGGTGATGTGCTTGTTTTTTGTTTGGCTTTTTCGAGTTAATTTCCCCTTTTCGAGGGTCATCATATTTTGAAGGATGTGAAAACAAAATATTGTCAGGTACCTCATAACCCTCTGGCCATGGTGGTCTGGACCTCGCCTAGTCGTAGCGGAGGTAACATTATAGATGGCCTTGAAAGATCTAAGGCTTTCCTAACTGCTGAATTGAATTCTGCCCGTCATAAAATCGAGGATCTGAATGTTCATATTTCAAATATGTCGATTCGGTTACGTGACTTGGGAGAGAAATTCAGCAAAAAGACCGCATATTATAAGGCGAACAAGGGTAAGGCGAAAGAACTTCTTGGTGCACTTCGGCGCTCTCGTGATGAAGCCCGAGGACGTGTGACGAGCTTGAACTTAGTCCTAGGTGCCGTTTTCGAGGATGCGGACCTACTGCTATCCTTTGTCAAAGCGTATTGGGCCCGAGCTCGCGCTTTAGAGGTGCTCGAGCATGTAAAAGGGATGAGTGGTGTTGCCCGGGCAGAACGCATGGTTGATGCGACGGCCGGGGTAACTGAGACCACGGCTGCTTTGAACCGAGTCGATGCGGTCGTTCGTGAGCGCTTGGGGACTCAAATTGTTTCATTGCGAGATATTCATTTCGCTGGTGTAGTAGAGACCTCAGCGTCCGTTGAGGGGCTATCGGATTAATAATTGAGTTGCTTGTTTTGTCGTATTATTTGTAGTTTTTTTTTTTTTTTTTTTTTTTTATGAGTATTCATCTCTTCCTTTTTTCCCATTTTTTTTTTTTACGCACATGCTACTACGTCGCACCAGGCTGGCTCTCCAAGCCTAGTTAGTCCGGGTCCAGGACCTACTGGTGCCGCCCGAGACGAGGTCCCATCTGGTGTGGCTAGTGATGAGCATGCCAAGGTTCCTTATATCTTTTTATTGGGTAAAAATGTCGAGTTGCTCAATCTGTGTGGCCGACTTAGGGCCAAGTTGAAAACTCAGGCGTCTTCTTTTCGTGAGTACGCTCATCGTTCCGAGCATGTTGTTAAGGTTCAGGAGCGTCGTTTAGATCGATATTGGCAGGTAAAGGAAAAATACTTCGGTAAACTAAAGTCGTTGGTAACCCAAGCGAACATACTGGTGAAGTATTTCCGTTTGTCCCGATCCAGATACGATGCCTCTGCAGCTATGATCGAAGCTCGCAAGCTTCCTTTCGACGATGCTCGTCGGAAAGCGGCCTCGGATGCTCACGAGGTCGCTAAAGGAGCCGAATTTTCTGCACGGCTTAAGACGCTGACATGCGTTGGCGCTCATACGACCAACTTTGATGCCCTCATTTCTGAGGAGCGTTTTGATGGCGAGGAAATTGATGGGGATACGTCGACGGATGACGAAGAAGTGTCACTCGGTCAGTTACCGTCGTGTTCCTCATGTAGTAGCTCTTAAATAAATTTCTTTATTTGTTGGTTGTACCCTGTTGCCTCCGTAACGCGGGCGAGGACTATTAGTTTTATTTCTTTACTCCAGTGTTCGGATCTTCTCATTGTTGTACGAATATTTCATTGATTGGATTGATTTTCCTTTGCTGATTTCTTCGTTTGGCATTGTGTTGCCTCTATAATGTGGGCCTTTATTATTCTTCTCATTGCTGTATTGCTTTTCATCCTTGCTCATTGGGTCAATGGGTACCTGCATATACATAAGTATTCCTAGGCATTCTTTTAGACATGCCATGTTGGGAATTTCATAGTATTCCTAGGCACTTCGGCCATGTTGGGAATTTCATAGTATTCCTAGGCACTTCGGCCATGTTGGGAATTTAATATACATAAGTATTCCTAGGCGTATTTTTTCACGCCATGTTGGGAATTTCATAGTATTCCTAGGCACTTCGGCCATGTTGGGAATTTCACAGTATTCCTAGGCACTTCGGCCATGTTGGGAATTTCATAGTATTCCTAGGCACTTCGGCCATGTTGAGAATTTCATATACATAAGTATTCCTAGGCGTATTTTTTCACGCCATGTTGGGAATTTCATAGTATTCCTAGGCACTTCGGCCATGTTGGGAATTTCATATACATAAGTATTCCTAGGCGTATTTTTTCACGCCATGTTGAGAATTTCAGCTGCATTGGTTAGACAGCCTGATATGATACTTTATTTATTCAAAAGTCAATGAAATTAGGTTAGAGAGATAAGGCGGCACCTGTATTTGTACCGACGGTCTGGCTTATATGTAGTACTTCTTTAGGTTAGCCACGTTCCAAGAATTTTTCTCCCCTCTGCTATTTTCGAACAGAGCGCTTTTGAGTTTGTAGGTAACTGGGCTTGTTCTTTTGACGATCTCGTATGGTCCCTCCCAGGTGGGGCTCAATTTACCATGTATTTCATTTCGGGTATATACCGTTACTCGTCGCAACACCAATTCTCCGACCATGAACTCCTTGGTCCCTTTCACCCTCTTGTCATATGCTTGTTTGACGCCTTGTTGATACTTCGCGAGTGTAAGCGCTGCTATCTCTCGTTTCTCGTCTATCATGTCAAGTTCTTCTCTCATTCTTTGTTCATTGTTTCCCTGTTCGACTAAAGTCGTCCGGAGCGTGGGTAGCCCAATTTCTGTAGGTATGATGGCCTCAACACCGTATGCTAAGCTAAATGGGGTTTCCTTGGTGCCCGTCTTCGGCGTAGTTCGGCACGACCACAAGACGTTGAGTAGCCGCTCGGGCCATCTCCCCTTTGCTTGCTCAAGGGTTGTCTTAATGCCGTCTAGTATTGTTCGGTTTGACACTTCGGCTTGCCCGTTTCCTTGTGGGTATGTCGGCGTCGAATAGAACTTTCGGATTCCTAGTTCCTCGTACCACAGTTGTAATTGTGCATCTTTGAACTGGGTTCCGTTGTCGGCGACAATAGCGTACGGTATTCCGAACCTGGTTATGATGTATTCCCAGATGAATTGTTTGACGTTGCTGGCTTTGATTTCTCGGAGGGGTTTAGCTTCAACCCATTTGGTGAAATAATCCGTCGCGACGATCAGATATTCCACGCTCCCCGGGGCCTTTGGGAGTTTTCCGACCAGATCTATTGCCCATTGTGCAAACGGCCATGGAGCCGATACGGGGACCATTAGAGACAAGGGGAGTCGTGGTATTTTGGCAAATCGTTGGCACTTATCACAACGTTGGACATATACATCCGCGTCTCGCTTGATATAGGGCCACCAATACCCTTGGGTAACTGCCTTGTTTGCAAGGGATCGCCCTTTGATGTGTGCTCCGCAGGATCCTTCATGGATTTCCTCCAGGACCGGCAATTGTAGCTCGGGAGGCATGCACAGTAGGTGGGGTTCCCGGTAACTGGATTTGTACAGTTTGTCGTCCTCGGAGAGCCAGAACCGAGGAGCTTTTCTCGTAATTTTCAGCGCTTTTATCTTGTCGGCCGGGAGCGTTCCACTTCGCAGATAATGAGTCATGTCATCCATCCAACCTAGTTCGTACTGCACTGACGTCACTCGGTCTATCCTTTTAATTATGCTCGGGGTCATCAGTAGTTCCACTGTGATCGACCGGGTATCGGTCAATGTTAAGGTCGAGGCTAGGGTAGCCAAGGCATCGGCATGTGCATTTTCGGTGCGATTGATCCTGACTAACTCGCACTGTTCGAAGGTGGCCATCAAGTTTTGGACTTTCTCTTGATAGAGGATCATCCTGTCATCTTTGGCTTGGTACTCGCCGAGGGCTTGATTGACAATGAGCATGGAGTCTGAACTCGCAACTAAGTGGGAGCATCCGAGGGACCGGGCGACGAGCATGCCATTTATCATGGCTTCGTATTCTGCCTCATTGTTGGTAGCTCGGAAGCCCAGTTTTATGCTTTTTTCGATGATTGCTCCCTCTCTAGACTTTAGGACGATCCCTGCTCCGGATCCGTCCTTGGTGGCTGATCCGTCGACATGTATCTGCCAGTGTGACTGTGGAGAGAGTGCCAATGGCTCGTCGTAGCCTTCGGTAAACTCCGCGACGAAATCGGCCAAGACTTGTCCTTTTACGGCATGTCGGGGTACGAACTCGATATGAAATTGGGATAGTTCGACCCCCCAGGCGGCAACTCGACCGCTTATGTCTGTCCGTCGAAGTGACTCTTTGATATGAAACTTCGTGTATACCCGGACCTGATGAGCTATAAAATAGTGTGGCAACTTCCTGGTTGCGACGACCAATGCCAGACACAGCTTTTCCAAGGGTAGGTAACGTGTTTCGGCTTCGACCAGAGTTTTGCTGACGAAGTAGATCGGAAATTGTTCGCGACCCTCTTCTCTGAGGATGACTGCACTCACAGCTGTAGTGGAAACTGCTAGGTAGCATGCAGGATATCTCCTTTGTTCGGCCTTACCAGCAGTGGTAGCGTCCTCAAGTACTCTTTGAGATTGTTGAATGAAGCCTCACATTCCGGGTCCCACACGAATTTTCTATCTTTCTTGAGTGATTCGAAAAACGGTCGTCCCTTATCTGCGGATCGACTGATGAACCTGCTCAAAGCGGCCATCATTCCCGTGAGCTCTTGTACCTGTTTCTTATTCTTGGGCGCTGCCATGTTCTGTAGAGCTGTGATCTGGTCGGGATTTGCCTCTATTCCTCGTCGGCTGACCATGTGCCCCAGAAATTTTCCTTTGCTGATTCCGAAGGCACACTTGCTCGCATTGAGTTTCAATTTGTGCTCACCCAACGTACTGAAGACATCTCTGATATATTGGAGGTGGGACGTAGCCTTTTCTCTTTTGACGACCATGTCGTCTATGTACACTTCCATCGTCTTCCCTATATGATCTCTACATACCCGTTATCATCCTTTGGTATGTTGCTCTCGCGTTGCGCAGGCCGAACGGCATTACCGTGTAGCAATAATTTCCCAAAGGCGATATAAACGACGTCTTTTCTTGATCTTCGTGGGCTAGGGGAATTTGGTGGTATCCTGAATATGCGTCGAGGAAGGTCATTCTTTCTGCTCCCGTAGTCGCGTCCACCAGTTGATCTATCCTCGGAAGGGGAAAGTGGTCCCTCGGACAGGCTTTGTTGAGATTGGTGAAGTCTATACAGACTCTCTCCTTTTCGTTCTTTTTTTGGGACGACGACTGGATTGGATAACCATTTCGGATAGAAAACCTCCCTTATGGCTCCAGCCTCCAATAGCTTCTGTACTTCAGCGATTATAGCTGCTCTGTGCTGTACAGACACTTTTCTGCTCCTTTGAGCTATCGGCTTGTACTCGGCATTAACACTTAGGTGGTGGCATGCCGTTTCGGGGTCTAGGCCTGGCATGTCTTTGGGACTCCAGGCGAATTTATCAACGTTGCTGAAGAGGAATGCTTCCAACTCTTCGGATTCCCGTTTTGGAAGGCTATTCCCGAGGAGGAAGTAATGCTCCTCGTCCATATCAGGGATATACACTTTCCTAAGTGTTTCTCCTACTTGTTCTTCAACAACCCTCTCGGTTTTGGATATTTGGTTGATCAGCTTCTTTGTGCTGGTGGGTTGTTCGACAACGATCAGCTGTTTTTGTAGGGCTGCGGTAATGTCTTCACATCGTCTTGAATCTTCTTGACATCCTCTGGCTGTCTCGATCTCTCCCCTGTCATTTGGGTATTTGATTTTTTGGTGGTAGGTCGAGGGTATGGCCCGCTTGGCATGCAGCCAAGGTCGGCCCAAGATTGCGTTGTGGCCGGAGCTGTCGTTGACTACTAAGAACTCCACGGGAACTGAAACGGATCCAGTTGTGACGTTGAGGACGATCTTACCCAAAGGTTTAGTCGTCTCGGAGATGAACCCTATCAAGGTGACATCGGTAGGATGGAGATCTTGTATTTTGAGTTCCATTTTGTCGAATAGCTCTCTGTACATGATGTCACAAGAGGCTCCTGGGTCGATAAGCACCCTGCTGACCGTGTCGAGGCCAATTTGAACACGGAGATTAATGGCGTCCCCATGGGGATAAATCACCCCTTCCTCGTCAAGACCCGAGAAGGAAATGGGTGGATATCGTCGGGTCGTGCATTGCCTTTTAGAGGTCGACGCTTGTGACGCCTTGGCTACCTGGCCAAAGTGCGCCAATTGCCGCTGTCGTGATCATTCTCCACCTGTTCCCTTGGGTCGTGACATGTGAACGACGTTGATCGTTTTGCCCTGCCGGTTGTCGGCTCCCTTGATGGCCAGTTGTTTGCCTTTGTTCCCCGCGCCTTTGATGAACTTGGCTAGGTATCCCGCATCACCCCACAGGTTCATTTTCCATCGCAGGTGACGGCAATGCTCGGTGAGGTGACCGTGATCCTCGTGATATGTGCAGAAAAGCTTGGAGTCTCTCATATTGGGGGGAGAATTGATCGGTTGTGGTCGGGAGTACCAACTTTCCCTGCATATATCTTTTAGGATATCATCAGCGGACATGTTGAAAGTGTATCGTAGTTCGACCGGTCCGAAGTTATTTCGGCATTCCCTCTCTTGGAACCGACCTTGTTGGAGCGGTTTGGGGGGCATTGGATAAGTGAGCTGGAGCGGTTTATGTTCGTTGATCGGGGTCGGGTATGCGATCTGGAGTGGTTTAGGCTCAGGTTCTCGTTGTCGCTCGTCCCTCCTGTGGACCTCGGGACCTTTGTCCTTCCTGGTCGGTTTGAATGCTTCTTCATGGTTGTTCCTGGCTCTTTTGCGACCCACCTGTGCTTCCCGAACCATTTCTCTTCTTGGTAGGGTTCGGTTGAGGAAACGAATTTCATCATTTTTATCGGTGAGGTGGGTGCAGTAGGCCAGCAGAGAATCCGCGGTCGGAAAGTCTTTGCCTATGAACTTCCTTCTCGCCCAATAGCCATTAGGGATGGAGTTGATAAAGTTCTGGATGGCTATATTATTGGCGTATTGTGGAATCTGGTTTGCTACGTCGATGAAGCGTATGCAATAGTGGTTGAGCCTCTCATTCGGCATCATTGTCATTTTCAGAAGGGTTTCGATGCTAACCTTCTTTTTCCTATGGGCAGCGTATCGTGTGGAGTACGCTGTTAGCATCTCTGCCCAGTCTCTTATGGAGCCCCATGGTAAGTTGTGATACCACGACGAAGCCTCTTGGCCCAAGCTATTTTTGAAAAATTTGCACATGAGTGCCTGGTCATCACTCCACAATTCCATCTTCGTCTTGTAGTGCCTTAGATGGTCGATAGGACAACTCCTTCCATCATAAAGCCTGAACTCAGGGATGACGAACCCCGCCGGATTGCGATATCTCGTCATCTGTTCGGTGCATGGGGTTTCTTGGCATACGTTCCATGCTTGTTGGAACGCGTCATCCGAGGCTTGGTAGGGGGGGTATCCCCGCTGATGTGGTGGTGGTCCATAACTTTCCCCGATCATGTGTTCGGGATATCTACCGTCCTTCGTGTGGGTATCGAGGACACGTTCCCTATGAGTGTTTGGGTGGACGACTATCGGAGGGATCATCTCTGGGACATTGCCCCCTTGATGGGGCAATCTTGTATCGGTTCGTCGCCCTGCTGCTTCCAGGGCGGCCCTGTAAGCTGAATCTTCTGCTTCACGGCATAGATCTTTGTCTGTATTGGCGAGCTGGGTAATCGGCAATGCGATGCCGGCTGTTGTCATGGCCGTCATGCATGCCGCCAGTTGAGCTTGCAGCTGGGTGTAGTTCCTTTCATCGCCTGATGGAACAACGTGTTGTACTTCCACCGTGGATGGTGTAATTATCCTCGGCGGATGAGTCGGTGGTCGGGACAACTGTTCAAGTACATGACCCCCGGGCATACCATATCGGTGATCTTCGTTCGTTTGTAAACGAGCGCCGGAGTTGACCGAGGCTGTTGGGAAAGGGACTCTTGAGCTCGGCCCTGCTTGGGATCCGGGTTGGCGTCTTCGTGCATGCCTTAATACGGGCATGACTTGTTCATCATCCGAGGACGAGGAGGGTTCGTCAACAATCCCTTCAAGTTGCTGGGGTGGTTCTTGGTTGATATAGGAGGTTGTTGGTTGATTTCCGGGCTGGATAGCGTCATATCTATCACGGATTTCGAGTAGATCGTCAAGGTCTTGTTGGCTGATTTGCGCGTTTTGGTTATTGGTTTCTACTATCGCGGGATGGGTTTCTTCTACATTGGTCACCATTGTCGCTCGTCTGGTAGAGTATTGGTATTCGAATTCTAAACTAGTTGGGGACTAGATGATTCCCGGAGACGGCGCCATTTGATAAAGCCATAACTTTGGTCGGTCGCGTTAGACTTTTCAACAATAAAATAATGATAAATTAGCTGTAAGTAATGAACACTTCTTGGTCTTTATTATTGATCAGGTCATTACACTTGTTTGGATTGTTACACTTGCTCGGATTATTATTAACTTACTACAATTGCGCTCGATTTAACTATTTAAACTCTTATCTTGGTCGTTCTCCTTCTTCTTCGATGCTCGGATCTTTCTCTGTTCGGTTTGTTTCTTAACTGGATAAGCTTTGACTAGTTTTTCTCTTTTCTCAACTTCTCTCTACATTTTTGAATAGATTTTTTCGGGGGGTTTCTAGGAGGGGTAGTTGGCTATTTATAGGCAACTAAGCCTTCTAGGATGTTGACAAATGTCTTCATCTCAGGGGTTTTTTCAGGTATGGGTCCCTAGTTAAGTGGGTTTGGGCTTTTGATAATCACAATCTTATTCTATGATGAAAAAGCATGTGATGACCCATTTAAGCGTTGGATACCCATTTATGAAGTGTGGGTCGATTGCTACCCGAATAGAATATTCGGGTCTAATTTTTATGTTCTATCAGTTATAGATATATATAAATTAGATATAAGCGGTTTGATTTTGTAAAATAAATAACCATATTAGATCAGCTAATGTGAATGCTCAGAGAGTTCACACATCCGATATGAAATTATATAGTATTAGAGCATCTGTAATGGTGTTGTTATCTCTATTGTTAACTAAAATAGGTAGCTAAGAGCATCCAAATAGTTTTGTTAACTTTTTATTGTTAACTAGTGACACATCATCATTTTAAAAAACTATTAAATGACACATAAGTATATTAAGTTAAACATCCACATTAGTTTTAAGTTTAACAATGTTATCTACTTTAACTAAAAATTAATTATTCAAAATATAGTAGTATGAATAGGTGCTGTGAGAAAATAAATAGCAGTATGGTAGAGAAATAAAAGATATACGTGAGAAATAACAGTTAATTGTGGGTGTGGATAGACTTTTTTACCATGTCATCAAGTAATAACAATTAAAAAGTTTGTTATTTTTAACAATGTTTTTAACATTTATAAAGTTAACCCACACTTTAACACAACTAATGGAACACAACTAATGGAGAGACAAAATTGTATTGTTAGCTAACATTTTTAGTTAACAATAGAGATAACAACACTATTGTAGATGCTCTAACAATGCATTTTTTTATCTCAATTAATTGCGTTAAAGTATGTGTTATCTTTATAGATGTTAAAAAAATTATTAAATTTAACAATCTTTTTAATGTTTGTAAATGGTGACATGGCAAACACAGCCCACAATTAATATTATTATGTCCTATAAATTATCTCCACAAGAATAGTGACTAATAAAATAAAATAAAAATTGTTAATTAAAAATTGATAACATTGTTAACGTGAAATTAATGTGATTATTAAATTTAAAATGTATATGTGTCATTTAACATATTTTTAAACGATGATGTGCCACTATTTAACATTAAAAATTTAACAAAACTATTATGAATGATCTTAGTAAACCTGCACTATAGTAAACTAATATATAATATCTTAATATTACATGTGATCATAAGATGTAAGCGTGTGATGTCCTCTTCTGTTTTGGTGTTTATACCCAATTTTTCGAGCATAAATCCCAAATTCCGAGCTTAGACCGCAATCTGCTCGAGAAAATAGCCGACAACGCGGTGTGAATCAATTGTTAACTATCATTCTATTATAATAAGTCAATTCAAGACAAATGAGCCTACCCAATTTTGTTCATTTTTTTCGGAAATACTCCTACTCTTTTTTACTAATTACTCATTTACATTTATTTAATTCAAAATATAAAAAACACACAAAAATCATTATATTTTCAAAACAAATATAATCATATAGCAAACAAAATCGTTTTACGTGTATTTTTTTTTTATAAAAAGAACATTATATTACTCAGTATTTCTAATTTAATATATTCATTCAATCAATATATTTTTTAAAATTTTATTTATCCAGATCATATATAACACGCGTCGCACACACAACGCGTAGGTAACGATTATTAGTATATAACATGGAGGAGAAATATATAGAAAAAAAGTAATAATAGATATATTATTAATGTATGTTATATATAGGGAAGGACTCAATCTATTTATAAAGAAAATATTGAGTAAGTCACTTTAAAATATGCAAAATACAACTAGATAAACGGAAATTACTATACTACTAGTACAACAATACATCAATCAGTATCCTAATTTATAAGTCCACTATGGTAAACCATCCAATTTAAAGATACATTATGTTACCCTACTTTTTCATCTACTTTTCAAATTTAAAGGTAGAAATTGATTTGATTTGGTTAAAGTTTACTTATAAAGCGGAAGAGAGCAAAATATAAACATATACTCATAATAATATGGAATGGAGGGACCTGCAACAATACTTATAATAACAATAATAGGAATATATATCGATATTATTGGCTATCTTGAGCCTTACTCTATGAGCCTTTACTTGGGTCCATCTTGGACTTTTCTACCAGAGGTAACCCTAAACTCTATTATATAAAGAGGGTTAGAGAGTTTCTTGATATACTTCTCTACACATATGAATGAATAAAGACATACTGTTCTCTTTATGTATTCTCTCTATTTTTTCTATATAATATATATACTGAGCTAATATGTCACACAACACGTTATCAGCACTTTGCTTTAAGTTTGAGTAAAAATTTAGAAGATTGAAGTATTTGTTCGAAAATCAGGGTTTAAGCTCGAATATTGGGTTATAAACATACGGCCAAACTTTGAAGTTTTTTTTGTTCTATCGGCCTTCTCCAACATACGAGCAGTACGGTATATTTTTTATGTACTTACACGTATGAAACCCCTGATATTAAAAGTAGAATACTGTTAACAAAAAAATAATTATTTGATAGTATCCGTGTGTGCCTAGCATGTAAAATCGGTTAAGATCTGTTTGCTAGTTTGTCATATTATATGAAAACCATGTCAGTTTATTTAAAACATGATAACATGTAATCATAGAATGAGAATTAAATCTAAGTGGTAGTACTACTATGTGCAGAATTGCATGTTAATTGTATAAGGACTATTAGTCTGAAGATTGCTACGTAAGCATATAGTTTGTATATATATCCATGTATTGTATAAGGACTATTAGTCTGAAGATTGCTACGTAAGCATATAGTTTGTATATATATCCATGTATTATAAATCGCAGAATTCGACATGTCTTTGATAGTACCTATTAAACCCAGTGTTAATAAGACTTGTATGTTAGGTATTATGAATCTGTCAGACCGGTTATGTTAAGTGTAAAAAAACCTAGAGACTTATTTAGAACTCTCTTATAACTTTATGATGCCTCTGTAATTAATTCTAAGCTGAACATAGTTCATAGAAATTACAACATCACTCCATAAGCACCTAAATAAACAGAACAATATATCTGAATATGAATCATATTTGGTACATATATGTGAACTTAATTCTTGCATGTGTAATATGATAATTGACATAAACATATTTGATTTCATGCATTATGTGATTAAATTTGCGAATTACCATACTTACATATATAGCAACAGAATAATTAGATATTGAGTTATATATTGCATGTGTAAAAATGATAAATAATAATTTAGATTGGTAACTTTAATGAATTTCCTTATTAGGAATATGTGCTATCATGTTACACTATATTAGTTAATCATGCAAGAAGGTACAATCTAAATAATTAATCATGGTCATGTATTATTTATTTACTGTCATGTACACCTGTGTACAATATATTAATTTGCGAAATCATATATTTTCACATTTAATTTGAAAAAATTATGAACCTTCCTCAACTAGGCTCACCTATTTGGATACGATGTCCAGGAAAGATATAGGCGGAAGTCAATATCCTAATGAGGTCGAGTTTTAAGTGGCATTCGTGCCCTCCACCCTCACCGTCTTTCCTAGTCGTTTTCAAGATGAATGCAAAGTCGTTGAATTTATTTCGCCGCCACATTTGAGACGTTATGACATCTATGGTTAACAAATGTCTGAAATTGACATATTGGAGCAATCCTTCACCAAAATACTAGCTTGGAAATTGTATTCCGTAAGCAGTATCGTGAATTTATATTCACCATGTTCCTTCATCGCCCATCTGTTTGTGGATGAGAAAATGGCCCGATGAGCAGTTTTAATCCTATTGGGTCAATGGCGAATTGTTTGCCTGATATTAATGTTCATCGTGTACATTTTTTTCCACGAATCGAGAACTGAGACAAGTGTTATTTGTCTCGAACTGTCGCGATCCTGACGAATCGCCTAGCCAAATGAGGTTTTAGACAATCGTCAAAATCGAAGACCTGTGGCTCCAAGATAGTTCTTGAAAGGAACAATATGGCTCGTTGTCTCAAAGGAAGAGATAATGCTCAAGGAGCCAGCTCTATGCTATAAAGACAAAAGTCATGCACGGTTACTCCTTAAATAGTTCAAAATTATTATAAAGGTGGAAAAGTCGATGTTAATGTGGTTAAAACTAACTGAAAGGAAACTCTTGAGACTCCCGATTTTGTAGCTCAAATGAGTTTGGTACCTTTCTTTATTGATTTTGATAAATCATTGAGCCGATTTTTCATTCATTTGGATTGTGTTTTTCCATTTGGACATACGTTTGGATTATGGTTTGCCTGTTTATGAAATTTCTCGAAATAATTTAAAGTGTTTTGAGCAAATTCCATTGACAAATGTGACTAAACTTTAAATTATGAAATTTTAGGCAATACTTGTGGGGTAGTTAATTTTCTGAAAATAGTGGGTAACAGTGTACCACATAATTTCACAAACTACTTGCCAAAAAGAATACTCATTGACAACGATTCTAGACATGTCGTTACAAATCGAAATATTTGGTAAAACCAAATTGATTTGTCAAATATGAGGCCTTATACTCATGTAGGTCCTGTCGTACCTTATTGAGTTATAAAAATATTCGAGAAACCAGTATTATCTGGTAATAGCTCATGAAAGAATTGAAATTTTTTACATAGCCTCCATTCAATACGACCAAAAGCGTATTTTAGAGAAGTTGAAATGTCTTTCAAGTGGTTGCTACAACATTTTTTAAAATTACCTTATCATTTCGCTTGTCGTCGAATGATAAATGATTTAGATGCTAAGACATGATTGTCTGAAGTATCATTCGCCTGTCGTCGATTGATAAGCGCATTTTAATATTATGGTATTGACCGGATGAAATATTCCCTGGTCACAGGACGATGCTTGACTTATAACCGCATCACATTTGGATTCTCTCTGAGAATATATTTCGTGATTAATCCGAAATTCATGCCACTAATGCTCATTTTGAAAGATTAGTATGTGTAAAGATCACGAAATGAAATTGTAGAGTTCTTGTAAAGAAGTGAAGGAGTTATTGTGGACTGATCCAACCATAAAACGGACCATAAATATAAATGGTTATGGTTGATGCATAGACAATATGGTCACATGATTATTGTTGTCCACAGAAATGCAGCATTTTCCAAACTTTTAGCCCTCTCATTAAGTTGTTGGCTTATGATCCAGATTATCCTGAAAAGTCTAATCGACTTGATAATGCCGAAGAGTAAAAATCAAAATTTCGATTTAAATTACATGAGTTTGGAAATTGAAATTGAACATCCTGTCGATTATGTTCAGACCCAAATGGACTCACGGAAAATTTGATGATGCGACTGCAAATGATTGCACGCATTTCTTGGTCTTCCACACCAAGATTTATATTTCCGACTGGGGTTATGCTATTTTGCTGTATTGGTCCGTTATGAGGCCCATAGACACTCAAACACCATAAGCGTACCAGCTGGTTACTGGTTATGAGCCAGAAGTCTCATATTAACGCGTGTTTAGAGTGATTAATTAATATTTTGATTGATCCGCTATAGCGTTCAAAATATGGACCTCTAAAAGGGACATAAGTCGATTATGAATCCCATGCGTATCATTTGATAGAGTAACATTGGCAAGCGATCTCTTTACAACATGACATGCGAAAGTGACATCGCTAAAATTGTTCCCTCCGTCGTTAGGGGGAGATTTGCACATTACCATTGATAAGGAACGATGTGAAGTAGCGTGGCATAACCCACTCAGTCTTAGCTTGATCCCCAAAAATTTCACTTAGTGATAAGTTAGTGCATAGACTCCCCCAAGTCTAACTAAATGCCATACGCATTTAATGACTTTATGAGATGTCACGAGATCATTTATACCTACTACAAAATTCTTGCAAGGATAGACGTCTCTGTCGGACACCCTGTTCCTGTCGTAACACGTTGCTTTGGCCGAACTCGCCAAGCAAAGGACGCTGCCGTCAGTCTATTGTTCTTCCCAAGATACGAGGAAGTTGACCGGTTTTTAATTCATTCAGCCCCAGATGAGGAAGAAATCACACATATCCTTGATCCTTTATAATCTCGTGTGAAACTCGTTTGTCACACGAGATTATAAAGGATCAAGGATATGTGTGATTTCTTCCTCATCCTAAGAATCTCGAAATATCTGTCGATCATGATATCTTAGACGATATTGAAGCGAAATGAGACTATCATTGACTACATGTTCAGATATTCAGTGACGACTGATAATATGATCAAATTATGATAGGGAATCATGTACCGTTGCCTGAAGTCAATGCAGAATAGACTGACCTAATGTAAACTTGTAATTCAAGTAGACTCCTTAGCGAAAGTGTGTTTGGACCTGTCGCTCCAACACCACCAATGTTAAACGAGTTCGTTTATTTGGTTATTCATAAGGAAGAGTGATGAGAATAATGAGATTGTAGAATGCTCGCCTAGTAGCGCAAGGCTTCTCTCACACCATGGAATTGATTACGAGATGGTTTATTTCCTTGTAATGGACATTATAACGGTCCCCTACTTTATTAGTTTAGTAGTTTCCGAAAAACTGATTATGCAGCATGCAATTATGGTCACGGTTTTATCTCTATGGAATTTAGACAAAGAGATATAGATGAAGGTCCCTGTGTGAATTCATGTGCTGTAATCAAATAGTCCTGACCATGGAACATGATCTCAATTGACTAAGACGTTCACTATATGGATCAATATAATCCGTGCGGATGTGGTATATGCTCCTAAGTGAGTACTTGATCAGCTTGGGTTACTTGAACAAGTATTATGCCCTTGCATGTTTTGAAGCTATCCATATTTTGGATTTGCCGTTCGAGATGAAGGATCTTGGAAAGACACGGTAGTGACTCGGCCTGATGATCGAGTCCCGTAAATATTGAATTTAAGTCCATGATTCAGACTACCCCCAGAAGGTGTTATGACGCTAAGTCGTCAGATTCTCCCATGATCATTCGATCACTAGACATTGATATAGACCTGGTCCATCCCTGATGAGACGATGAAGAGATATTGAACCATGACGTTCATATCTAAGTAAAATAAGCGCATTATTGTACTTGGTCTTATATGATAGGACGAACATCTCGTCTGCTGTGAATAGTATAGCTCGACACAGCATCGCGCTTACACGCTGCCATCGAAATGGCATAAAAGACATTTTCCCATTACCTTAAGGTAATTGTGGACGAGGGCTTGTCTTATCCTATTTTGCTTCATCGAGTGTACCTGCCCCTTTGGTACTCGACTTAACGCCACCCTTTTTTGGTTATATCAATGCCGGTTACTAATTAGACCCGCATAAGAGATATTCCTAGTATGGTTATGTCTTTACCATTAGGAATAAGGCGATATCTTGGAGGTCTTGGAATGACTCCAAAGGAATCACTCTGATCTACTCGTGCTCTATGAGACGACTAGAGAGTATGTATGACTTCGAGCTATTATTAGTCATATTTGTATTACATATGATTTGTCTCATGATCCAGATAAAACACTTGTCTTATTTGAGTATAACTTGTTATTGATCAAGAAAGACATGACTAGATTATATTATTCAGCATTTCTCGCCGAAATAAATCATCACATATGAAGTTTAAGAGCATCTAGTTGAATGCTTGTTCTATTCCACGTTAAATTTTCTTGTATCCAGTCGTGTGCAAGTAAATGAAGCATCTAGATGAATGTTTGTACTATTTCTTGGAATATAAAATCATTGCACCCAGTCGTGTGCAAGTGAGGGAAAGCATCCATGTGAATGCTTATTACACTAATTACTACTTAGTCAAAATTGTCGTACCCTGTCGTGTGCAAGTGAGAGGCAGCATCCAGTCGCATGCTCGTGTATTCTTTTTGTCCTTAGACCAAGGTTTTTTCCCATTGAGTTTTCTTTGGCAAGGTTTTTAGCGAGAGACGTTTCCATCATATCTCACTTAAAAATGCAGAAATTAGGGGGAGTATCCTTGTTGAACCATGGGTTCAATAATTGATTTTGATTATAAGTGTGATTATGATTTAATGATTTTATAATTCGATGATATAATGTTTGATCTTTTCTAAAAACAGAAAATGTATATTTCAGGACTTAAAATGATAGAGCATTCAATAATGAAGCCAACGGTTCAAACGGAAGTCGATTCGGAGTACGAACGAGCAAATTACGAGTGATTCAAAAAGTAGGAAAATCAGTACAGAAATCTCGATCTATCGAGATATAGTCCGATTGATCGAAAATGGCCCAAAAAGTTCAAGTGAATCTCGATCTTCTTCGAACAAAGTTGTTTTTGATGTAATGAGTAGCAAACGTTTTTACATTTATGTTATGAAGCGTTTTTTATGTTGCTTTTTATATGTTGCTTATTAAATTCTAATACTTTGTGAGATTGCGTTTTTATTATTCTAGATGAATGCATTGTTATCATAGTTGATGTTATTGAAATGTGTGCGCATAATATCTTGTTGATTGGGTTGTATTTATTGATTTTTCATTTGTGGCGATTGAACATTTTTAGGCAAAACTATGGCCAAATTTTTGCTTACATTTGTTCGTTCATTATCCTTCAAAACCTTTAAGCCTTGAAAAACTTCGTTTCATCGGATGTTGTGACATTTACTCGTTTTTTATCAAAACCTTTTACCTAGTAAACGTCACTTACACATCTCGGTAATATATTGTTGTTTTAGCAAAAAGAGCTTATAATATGTTTAATGTCAATATTTTGTCATCATCAAAAAGGGAGAGATTGTTGAACGATGTTCTTCTAATCGATTGTTTTAATGATAACAAAATATGTAAAACACGATAAAAGCTTGTTTTGCGTACTAATCATTTATCTAGCTTGTTAAAGGTTTAAAATGATAGAGTATTTAAAAACGAAGCCAACGGTTCAAGCGGAACAGTAATCGGACTTAAAACGAAGAAGTTACGAGCATATGTAGTATAGCGGAAAACCGAGAAATTGCCAGAAAAAACGACCGATCGTTTTGGACAAACGACCGAATACTTCCATAAAAATATAAAAAGTAAAAACTTATAAAACTATTTATCACTCTTTAACAACCAATTTTTTTTAAAATCTTAAACTATGTTTTTTTTTTATTATCCACATATTTATATCATAACTACAGCTATTTTTTATATTTTTATTGTATTACGCGATGCACACGCAAAAGAAGGGACACGATTATATATGTATATATATATATATGTTGTAATACAACTATTAGCTACGTATTTAGGGAGACAGAAGTAGAGAGAGGGAAGAGCAGTATCGTCTTTATTATGAATGAATATCTGAATGAATGTGAAATACAAGACCCCTAACCCTCTTTATATAGATAGAGGGGTAGGGTTACAAGCCCACTTGAGCCCATAAAGTACAAGCCCAAGAGTCCAATAATATCCTACAACACTCCCCCTTTGGACGTCTTGAATTCTTCTTCTTCAGCAGTCGATCTGAGTCGAGTTCATTCGCAGTGCTAAACACATAAAAACCTTAGGGACGGAAAACCCAGTGTGGGACAAAACCGGTACCTAGGAGAAACTGTGTAGCCGAATGATATAGGCTGAAATATCATGTAAGTAACTAACCACAATACAGTGTGCCTCATCAAAACCTTGCCAGAGCAAACCCAATGGGAAAATCTCTGATCGAAAGAAAAAAAGAGTGCAACAATGGTAGTAGTAGGGATCAACCACAAAACAGGTGCCTCATCAAAACCTTGCTAGAGTAAACCCAGTAGGAAAAACCTCTAGTCGAAGGGCAAAAGAGTACATAGTGGTAAGAAGTATACAACAGGATACTCCCCCTAATTTCGGCAATCTTAAGTGAGATATGATGGGAACGGGTCTCGCTAAAAACCTTGCCAAGGAAAACCCAGTGGGAAAAAACGTTGGTCTAAGGACAAAAAGAGTACACGAGCATGCGACTGGATGCTCCCCCTCACTTGCACACGACAGGGTGCGAGAATTTCGACTAAGTAGTAATTGGTACAATAAGCATTCACCTGGATGCTCCCCCTCACTTGCACACGACTGGGTGCAAGGATTTCATATTTCAAGAAAGAGTACGAGCATTCGACTGGATGCTTCATTTACTTGCACACGGCTGGATGCAAGAAAATCTAACGTGGAATAGAACGAGCATTCAACTGGATGCTCTTAAACTTCATATGTGAAGATTTATTTCGGCAAAAAATGCTAAATAGCATAATCTAGTCATGTCTCTCTTGATCGATAACAACAAGTTGTCCTCAAATAAGACAAGTGTTTTATCTGGATCGTGAGACAGAGCATATGTAATTCAAATATGGCTAATACGAGCTCGAAGCCATATACACTCTCTAGTCGTCTCATAGAGCATGAGTAGATCAGAGTGATTCGTTTGGAGTCATTCCAAGACCTCCAAGATATTGCCTTATTCCTAATGGTAAAGACAGACCATGTTAGGAATATCCCTTATGTGGGTCTGATAAGTAACTGGTATCGGTATAACTAAAAAAGGGTTGCGTTAATTCGAGTACCGAATGGGGTAGGTACACTCGATGACGCAAATGGGATAAACTAGTCAACTTCCAAAATTACCATAAGGTAAGGGAATGTGTCTTTAGTGCCATTTCGATGGCAGCGTGTTAGCGCGATGCTGTGTGGAGCTATACCATTCACAGCAGACGAGATGTTCGTCCTAGCACATTAGACCAAGTACAATAATGCGCTTATTGTACTTAGATATGAAACTCATGGTTCAATATCTCTTCATCGTCACATCAGGGACAGTCTATTCTACGTTGACTTCAGGCAACGGTACATGGTTCCCTGACATAATTTGTTCGTATTATCAGTCGTCACCGAATAGATGAACAAGTAATCAATGACAGTCTCGTTTCGCTTCAATATCATCTAAGATATCATGATCGATAGATATTTTGAGATTGTTAGGATGAGGAGGAAATCACACATCTCCTTGATACTTTATAATCTCGTGCGACAAATGAGTTTCAGTTCACCACCTCTGGGGCTGAACGAATTTGGAACCGGTCAACTTCCTCGTATCTTGGGAAGGACAACAGACTGACGGCCGACGGTAGCGTCCTTTGCTTGGCGGGTTCGGCCAAAGCAACGTGTTACGACAGGAACACGGCATCCGACAGGGACGTCTATCCTTGCAAACATTTTCTAGCATGTATAAATGATCTCGTGATATCTCATAAAGTCATTAAATGCATCTGGCATTTAGTTAGACTTGAGGGAGTCTATGCACTTACTTATCACTAAGTGCAGTTTTGGGGATCAAGCTAAGACTGAGTGGGTTATGCCATGTTACTTCACGTCGTTTCTTATCAACGTTAACGTTCAAATCTCCCCCTGACGATGGGGAGAACAGTCTTAGCGATGCCACTTTCGCATATCATGCGGTAAAGAGATCGCTTGCCAAGGTTACTCTATCCAATGATAGGCAGGGGATTCATAATCGACTTATGTCCCCTTCAGAGGTCCATATTTTGAACGCTATAGCGGCTCAATCAAAATATTAAGCACTCAAACCCGCGTTCATATGAGGCGTCTGGCTCATAACCAGTAACCAACTGGTATGCTTTTAGTGTTTGAGTGTCTATGGGCCTCATAACGGACCAATGCAACAAAATAGCATAACCCCACACGGAAATATAAATCTTGGTGCGCAAGACCAAGAAGTGCGTGCAACCATTTGCAGTCGCATCATCAAACTTTCCGTGAGTCCATTTAAGTCTGAACATAATCGACAGGATCTTCAGTTTCAATTTCCAAACTCAAGTAATTCAAATCGAAATTTCGATTCTTACTCTTCGGTATTATCAAGTCGACTAGACTTTTCAGGATAATCCGCATCATGAGCCATCAGCTTAATGATAAGGCTAAGAGTTTGGGAAGTGCTGCATTTATGTGGACAACAGTAAAATGTGACCATATTGTCGATGCATCAACCATAACCATTTATATTTATGGTCCGTCTTATGGTTGGATAAGTCCACAATAACTCCTTCAATTCTTTACAAGAATTCTACGAGTTCATTTCGTAATCTTTACACATACTAGTCTTTCAAAGTGAGCATTAGTGGCATTAATTTCGGATTAATCACGAAATATATCCTCAAAGAGAATCCAAATGCGATGCGATTATAAATCAACCATCGTCTTTTGACCCGGGAATATCTCATCCGGTCAATGCCACAATATCAAAATGCTCTTATCAAACGACGACATGCGAATGATAGTACAGACAATCATGTCTTAGCATCTAAATCATTTATCATTCGACGACTGGCGAAATGATAAGGTAACTTTAAATGTTTTAAAGAATGTGGTAGCAACCACTTGAAAGACATTTCAAGTCCTCTAAAATACGCTTTTGGTCGTATTGAATGGAGGCTATGTAAATAAATTTTAATTCTTTCATGAGCTATTACCAGATAACACTGGTTTTCTCGAATATTTTATAACTCAACAAGGTACGGCAGGACCTACATGAGTATAAGACCTCATATTTGACAAATTAATTTGGTTTTTACCAAATATTTTGATTTGGAACGGCAGGTCCAGAATCATTGTCACAAAGGACTCTTTTAGGCAAGTAGTTGGTGAAATTATGTGGTACACGGTTACCCACTATTTCCAAAAAAATCAACTACCCCACAAGTATTGACTAAAATTTCATAATTTAAAGTTTGGTCACATTTGTCAAAGAAATTTGCTCAAAGCACTTTAAATTATTCCGAGAAATTTCGTAAACAGGCAAACCACAATACAAAAGTATGGTCCAAATGGAAAATAATAATCCAAATGTAAAACATAATCCAGATGAGCGAAAAAATTGCTCAATGATTTATCAAAATCAATAAAGAAAGGTATCAAACTCATTTGAGCCACAAAATCGGGGGTCTCAAGAGTTTCCTTTCAATTAACTTGAACCACATTAGCATCGGTTTTTCCACCTTTATAATAGTTGTGAACTATTTAAGGAGTAACCGTGCATGACCTTTGTCTTTATAACATAGAGTTGGCTTCTTGAGCATTATCGCTTGCTTTGTGACAGTAGACCATATTGTTCCTTTCAATTACTATCTTGGAGCCACAGGTTTTCGATTTTGACGATTGCCTAAAATCTCGCTTGGCTAAGCGATTCATCGGGATCGCGACAGTTCGAGACAAATAACACTTGTCTCGGTTCTCGATTCATGGAAAAAAATGTACACGAAGAGCATTAATATCAGCCAAACAATTCGCCATTGACCCAATAGGATTAAAATTACTCACCGGGGTAATTTTCCTATCCAATAACAGATGGGCGATAAAGGAACGTGGTGAATATAAATTCACGATACTGCTTATGGAATACAATTTCCAAGCCGGTATTTTTGGTGAAGGATTGCTTCAATATGTCAATTTCAGACATTTGTTCACCATAGACATCATCACGTCTCAAATGTGGCGGCGGAATAAAATCAACGCCTTCGCATTCATCATGAGGGTAACAACAAACTCGTGTTTTACTCATCAAAGATGGCATCAGAAAAAATAGGCATCGTATTTTCACACATCAGTGTGACTAACATGTGGTGACGGAATAACATCAATGTCTAAACAGTCGCAAGTATGTTTTACGATTTTTCTCATCATAGATGGCATCCAACATGTGTCGGGAGTTCTGGATTAATTTTCATATAAAACAACTGGTTTATATGTTTATGGTTTGCATAAGCATAAACTTTATTTCGAAACGACAGGTTCGAAAAATAGTTTTGCTTTTAATGTGAATAGGTTCTCATTGATCGAACGACAGGTCGATACAGAGACACCAATTCGGCGAAACATACATCACTATATAAACACACTCGGGGAAATTATTATTTAGTCAACCCCTTTCGGTAGCTCTATTTGAACACGACCAGGAAAGACGGTGAGGGGGGTGGGCACGAATGCCTCTTAAAAACCGACTTCATTAGGAGAACGACTTCCGCCTTTATCTTTCCTAGACATCGTATCCAAATAGGTGAGCCTATTTGGGCAAGATTCATAATTTTTCCAACTTAAATGTGAATATATACGATTTTCGCATTTTATATATGGCAATAATATTAACAGCATAGACAATATCTATCTAGATTAACCACATATATATAAACAGGCAGTAAATATATTTCAGGATATATCTAATCATGCAGTAGATTTGGTGTTATAAACAAATCAATTTAAGATTATCAATCAATTCATAAAGATTCTAACATATCAAATCAAATCAATTAGATCTAATCCAATAATTTACTGGCATATGTGATATTTATATATATGATAATATCAAAAGATATGATTATGCTAACAAGATATCAATCAATTATCTATGTTTATTGCCATATGAATAATTCTATACATGGTAGTTTTAACATGTAAGTAAACAATATATTTTTAATTATCAATCAATTCTATATATGGTAAAAAATATTTTAACATGCAAGGAGGTTAAATTTACATGGAAACATATCAATTTATTCAATTAACATGCAATTTTTATTCACTCACCTTTTAATAAAAAATATATATGCATGTGTATGTATATTGACCGAATATTGTATCTTATCAACCATATGTACTCTTTTCGTATAAGTATTATACTACAGGACCATGCGTGTAATTTCAGCAAACTATATATCTATTTACAGCATTATTACATATACAGTCCAGAATTTCAGACAATTTTCAGTTTATTCCTTGAGTAATTTACAGAATAGTTTACAACTTTCAGAGAATTACAAATCAGTATATACGTTTCAGTTAGTTACAGATTTAATCTCACAGATTAATACATGTTATACAATTAAATTATTTCCGATTTACAACCCGATTATGTCTTTTACTGATTTTTTTTTTTTTTTGGTATAAAAATACAATTTTACAGTACACGATACATATTACATATCAATAGGCTTTTATAGACAGTTTGATCATGTTTTAGTTATCCATAAAATAATACGTGCGATCACATATATGGAATAAATTAAGTTTTGAATTCGGTAGCTTACGCACGGTATGTTGGTGAAGGTCGATATGGCAAAACCCTAAAAAACTGGATAAACTTCAATGTTTATAAATACTCAATATACTTGCGTTTACCCAAAATCTCCAATATACGCGAGCGTATATCCTATTCTCCGCGAGCAAAGTGTCGATAACGTGTTGTAATACAACTATTAACTACGTATTTAAGGAGACAGAAGTATAGAGAGGGAAGAACAGTATCGTCGTTATTATGAATGAATATGTGAATGAATGTGAAATATAAGACCCCTAACACTCTTTATAGAGATAGAGTGGTTGGGTGACAACCCCACTTGAACCCATAAAATACAAGCGAGTCCAATAATATGTTACAACAATATAAATATAAATATATATATATATATATTATCACTACTTCTCTCTGGTCACTCTTTTCTGATTTTTAATACTAATTATTATTGGTGTGCTGAGTCAAACCAATACAACAACGACTTCTGTGTGTGTATGGCGTAGGTACGCACGCCACCATGACAAGCAACAACTAAACGTGAGAGAGAGAAAGGAAATAAGTAGTAATAAAAATAGATTAATATTTCTGTTCACTTAAATCATATTAATTATTAAGTGAATACGATTATGACATTTTTTTTTACTTTTGTCTTTCAATTTTTGTAACAAACATTTTTCTATAATCAATAAAGTATGTGTAAGTATTTATTTATAGGCAATATCATCTTTTTTTAGAAAGGTAGTCAAGATTATCGTGTATTTTAAGAAAATGGAGTTATTGTTAAAAATGTAAAATAGTAAAACTGTTTGGTTGAAAGGAGCCGATAGTAATAAAATAAAACCAACTCTAATCTTGTTTTTTCCCTTCCCATTTAGGTCAACTATAAGTGCAGCCACATGTCTTTAACTTATATAAGGGTAAGTAACGTCTATGTACTAAATTGACCTATTTTATAACGATCACTTGCTAAAATGGTTTTCCTGAAACCATATGTAGTAATCGTACGTTACTCGCACAAAACCGGAGATATTGATAGAATATAATAACTCCAATCTCACTATTTCTCTTATTATTTCTTATTCTCAATATGTTGAAAAAGCAAACTAACACGACGTAAAATGTTGTCAAAATTCTAAGTACCGCATGGGAAACCGTATTACTAAGGGGACACGCTTATGGTGTTTTTTTTATGTTCTCTTTCTATTTTTACCCCATTTTTATTAATACATGTTTTCCTAAAAAATATATAAGTATACATATGTAATATTACACAAGATTGTTTTATAATATTTTGAGAAAGTAGAGTTATTGTGTAACAAACAAAATAGTAAAATTGTAGAGGGGAAAGTTGCCCATGGTTATAGAATATAGTAACTCTAATCTCACTCTTTCTGATTTTTCTTATTCTCATATGTTAAAAAGGCATACCATGATACCAACACAACAACTACGGCTATTCTCCATTTCTCAAAAATTCTCCGTTTCTCAAAAATTCTAAGTAACGTACTGAAAACAGTATTATTGAGGGAATACAATTATTACATTTTTTTTTACATTGTCTTTCAATTTTAGCCCCAATTTTTTAATACATTTTTTTTCTAAAATTTATAAAGTATGGGTAAATATGTAATTATAGGCAAAATTATCTCTTTTTTGAATGTAGGCAAGATCGTCTTGTATTTTAAGAAAATGGAGTGATTGTGTAACAATTAAAATAGTAAAATTGTATTGTGGAAAGGAACCGATAAATAGAATATAATTCTTTCGTCCCTTTTAATATTTAAGGATTTGAAACAATTTCACTTAAAATTCAATAAAAATTACAAAAGAAATCGAATATTTCAAACTAAAACCATTTCCCAGTCAATATATGAGGTTGTAAGTATAAATTTGATATGATTTAACCACCAGAAATGTATTTTAAAAAAAAATTACTAAAAAAAGAAAGTGAACCTTTATTTTGTTTTCGTTGAGACTTAGAAAGTAAGGGCAAGTAGTAACTCTAATCTCACACACTTTCTTTTATTATTTCTTATTCTCAATGTGTTGAAAAAGCAAACTAATACAACAATGACTGCTAATTTATCCATGTCTACTTAATAACAGTATCTCCGTTCTATGTAAATGGAAAACCGAATTATTAAGGGAACACAATTATGGGTTTTTTTAACATTGTCTTTCAATTTTTGCCCCAATTTTTTTAACATACATTTTTTCTAATTTTATAAAGTATGGGTAAATATTTCATGTTATGCAATATTATTTTGTAATATTTTGAGAAAGTGGAGTTATTGTGTAACAAGTAAAATAGGAAAACCGTATTGTGGAAAGAGCAGCGAGTAGTGTTACAATATGGTTTAGAGCTAGGCAAGATTATGAAGAAAATGGAGTTACTGTTATTAAAAATATAGGCAAGATTATCAAGAAAATGGAGTTATTGTGTAACAATTAAAAATATAGGCAAGATTACCAAGAAAATGAAGTTATTGTGTAACAATTAAAAATAGTAAAACTGTATTTGTGGAAAGGAAACAGTACAGTAGTAATAGAATATAGTAACTCTAATCTCACTCTTTCTCTTAGTATTTATTATTCTTTTGTTACAAAAACAACCACCAACACAACTAGTCAAAAACGACAGCTAATCCTCTCCTTATTTCTGAACTAGTCAAACAAATATATATTGATAAAATTAAGAATTTGACCATAAAAACAAAACTATTTAATAATTGGTTCGGATATAAAATTTAATTAAGGATTAGATCATTATTTCTGAAATTAATTAAGCATTGATGCATTACTCATTAAATATAAAATCTCTCCCAATTCTATTTATCTAATTTATCACACTCTCTCTAAAAACCTCCCAATTCTATTTGTTTTAATGATACAATCTAAAATTTACCCATATATATTCATCTTTGATCAACCTATCTCCGGATCATCTTCCATTTTGCATCCATTCACTTTTTTAACCCAAAGCATTTATTAAACAAAATTAAAAGAAATTTAACAATTACAATTATAAATATATTGATACGCTCCAATAATTATTTTTAAGAAAAAAGTCACATAAAAAACAAATAAAAAACTAGATATAATTTAGTTAGTGAAATTAGAAAAAATCATTTAAAGAAATATTATGTCAAAATATTATAAAGTTTGCATAGAATATATTTAAAAGTCTATAAAAGTGCGAAAAAAATTGAAATTTTTTAAATTTTGGATGAAAAAAATTAATGGGACACAAAAGAGGACAAAAAATAAGGAACGGAGGACCCGGACTCATCTTTGTTATGGAAAGAACAAGAGATGAGAAATTTGGATATGTAACCCTTACCATTTTGAGAAAATTTGACCAAAATTGATCTATACACTATTATGTATATTAGAGAACTTGTATATCTAATAAATGTGCGTTTCATTCTCTCGAGCAAATAAATTTATAAAAGGCATTCAAGTTTATTAAGGGAACACAATTATGACATTTATTTAAATTTTTATCCCATATTTATCAATACTTATTTTTCTAAATTAATTAAGCATGAGTAAATATGCAAATCTTATGCATTTTGTTATATTTTAAGAAAGTGGGGTTATCGTGTAACAACCAAAATAGGGAAAAACTATATCGTCCAAACAAATAGAATACAGTAAACTCAAACTCTAATCTACTTACGAAAAAAAAAATAGTAACTCTAATCTCACTCTATCTTAGTATTTCTTATTCTCAACGTGTTGATTGTGTTGTTTCTTATTTTCAGTGTGTTGAAATGGATAGAAAATCAGTTTGTACAGCCGAAAAAACATGTACAGATTTTTAGTTTTAGTATGTACGTATATTATCAAAAATAATTCTGTTTTACCGTATATGTTTAGATTATGCAGAATAATAGAAGGAAAAAGATGGCTGTTGTGAGATGCAACAGATCGCCTTAACTCTTCTAACTTATTCCTGACCTAACACATTGCTTGTTGAAAGAGGGTCAGCTCTTTCTCTCTCTAGCCAACCTCGAAAATATAGTTATGAAAAATTTATCTTTGCCAAGAAGAGGGGTGTGTTATATGTAGGCTAATGTAGGTATTTGTAGGCCGATTAGAATAGATCTCCTTAAAAAGATTTTGTGTTATCATATCTTCTTGAAACCCGAGATATATACAATCAATTTAAATCGTGATTTATTCCACTAAATATCATGAATGATCTCTCTAGCATAGTCCGAATATTTAATTCGTTCCAATTGTCAAATATGTTTATTATCTCTCAACGTAAAAATTAATCAAATACTCATTTATTAAATTAAATGAATGAATGGTTTCTTATTTAATAAACGTATTATCACTAAGTCTGTACGCTTAACTTATTTGTCGTGTCGGATTATAAATCCACATGCAGGTTTTACACGCACAAAACTTATAAGCTTACTCAAGAGAGTATCATCAATCCCTTACGTGACATGAATTTCTTTTATTACTCATAATCATTTATACGAATAATGTTGTCATCCCACTCATTAATTTTATTGACTCATGACGAATCTCACCATATATGAATCAAAATGACAAACACATACATACATGTCTAAATAGCAATATAGGAATTAAGAGCATAAATAATAACAATGACCACGAGTTATAAATCATTTTGTCAAGTCAATCACCAAATGATTATTTCGTAACAGCCTGTTTAATACACACAAAGTACACTAGTAAATGAAGTTGTAATTTATCGGTTCCCTGTAGTCAAGACAATTCTACTAAAACCACGTACTACAACTCTATTGATGGTGTGTCCATTTCTATTTAAAGTTGTAAACATATAACTTATATTTCACTAGAACCGAGAGTCTAATCTTCCGTATGTAATTTATACTCTACACAGTAGACCATCTACTAAATAGAATAATATACAATTATTTAGTCATTTAAACAATAATGATAAATAACAATTTCTCATATTATTTTTATTAAATAGATCAAAACATTGTCAAATATAAATAAAAAACAAGTAAGTATTTTAGTATAATCCTAACAGAAAAAACAAACTAACACAATAACGTTTACTAAGCAGGCTCTTTCTATTTCCCTCTCTACTAGGCAGGTAGGTAAGGTATGGATAAATATGTAATTATAGGCAAAATTATAGGGTTTTTTTTTTTTGAAAGTTGTAAAATGTTATTGTTTTTACTTACTTTCTATTGTTTACACGAGGTTTTATATAGAGTCATTTACATCAAGCCGATAACTAGTAGTTCCACTAAATATGTAATAACTATAAATACAAAATTCAAGTTACAACTATTCTATCTTAGCCTATTGTTTGATTCTGCTATTGCTATTATCTTGCAAGTTTGTTGTGTCAACTTCATCAAGTGGCTTGACCAAGTCTTCATATATAATGAGTCGTAATACCCCCCTCAAGTTGGAGAGGACGAATGGCGCACACCCAACTTGTCGGTTAGACGCAAAACTGTTCTGCTCCCAACGGTTTGGTGAAAATATCAGCTAACTGATGTTTCGATTGTATGTGTTTTGATATGATGAGACTGGATAATAATTTTTCATGAACAAAATAACAATCTAATTCAATATGTTTAGTTCGTTCATGAAAAAACGGATTTTCAGATATATGAATGGCAGCTTGATTATCACAATAAACTAGAATCGGTTGTTTATGTGTGATACTGAGATTAGTAAAAAGGTAATTGAGCCATTGCAATTCAGCCGTAAGGTTGGACATGGCTCTATATTCAACCTCTGCCGAAGAACGGGGTAAGCTGTTTCTTTGATTTCCAAGAGATTGGACTTGTACCAAGCATAGTAAAATAACCCGTAGTTGATCGACGAGTAGTTGGGCAACCAGCCCAGTCCGAATCAGTATAGCCTTGAAGCGAAAGGCAACTAGAAGAAGATAAAAGATTTCCATGATTGATGGATCCTTTTAGATAACGAAGAATTCGCAAGGCATCATCAAAATGTGATGAACGAGGATGTTGCATAAATTGACTCAAATAATTAATAAAGTACGATATATCAGGACGTGTTACAGTAAGATATATAAGTCGGCCAATAAGTCGACGATAAATTATAGGATCATGAAGAGGTTCTCCATCTGATGGAAGAAGTTTTAGGTGGTGTTCCATTGGAAATGATGAAGCTTTTGCATTTTTTAAACCTGAATCATTTAAAATGTCATGTATGTATTTTGTTTGACATAGAAAAATACCATGTGGAAAGTGATAGACCTCGATACCGAGGAAATATTGTAGACGACCAAGATCTTTAATAGAGAATCGTTTTTCAAGTATGTTTTTAAGAGAAAATATATAATTATTGCCGGTGCCTGTGATGATAATATCATCGACATAAACGAGAATAAAAATAGAAACTCTATTAGAATTATAAATAAATAAGGAATAATCAGCTTTGGATTGTGAAAAACCTTCGTCTAACAGAGCAGATGAAAATTTGGCAAACCATTGTCGAGATGCTTGTTTTAAGCCATATAAAGATTTATTCAAGCGACACACTCTATGATCTCCTTTTTTGGTAAAACCGGGAGGGGTTTGCATATATAACTCTTCATTAAGATCACATTGTAAAAATGCATTATTGACATCTAGTTGATGTAAATTCCACTTTTTGACAGAAGCAATAGAAAGAAGAGCACAGACAGTAACAAGTTTGGCTACTGGTGCAAAGGTATCATGATAATCAATACCTTCTTCTTGGGTATACCCCTTACCAACAAGGCACACTTTATGATGTTCGATGGTTCCGTCAGATTTAAATTTTGTTTTAAAAACCTACTTACAACCATTTACAGATTTTCCTGGAGGAAGGGGAACCAAACTCCATGTATTGTTTTCTTCTAAAGCATTAATTTCTTTAGTCATGGCATCTTTCCATTCCGAGTGTTTCATTGCCTCGGTGAAAGTACGAGGTTCAATGGTGGTCATGACATTAGAAAGAAATGCTTTATGTGTATATGAGAATTGTTCCAATGATATTGAAGTAGTGAGAGGGTATGCATAAGAAAAGATACAAGATTTAACTGAGCATATAAAATCACTCATCCAAACTGAAGGACGTTGTCTCTAACTTGTTTATCAGGTGATGAGCATGGAGTACTCGAACATGAAGTTGATTTTGTGTTAGAGAAATTAGTTTCTGATTGAGGAGTTCTAGTAGAATTTACAGGATTATTTTGGCCCGATGGAGATAAAATGTTAGGAGAAACATTTTGAATTGAATCTGGAGAACTTTGTTGTGGATATTTACCCAAGTCAACAGATGTTGGAGGATTTATTTTGGAAGTTAACTCAGAGGAAATATTAGGATATTCATCATCGAAAAAGACTTGTGGTTCTTGACATGTTTGTTTAAGAAAATCAGACGATGGAGAATTTACATCTTTAAAAGGAAAACGAGTTTCATGAAAGATCACATCTCTCGAAACAAATGTTTGTTTAGTCTCTAAGTCAAATATGGTGTAACCTTTGTGATTAAACGGATAACCCAAGAAAATGCCAGGGCGTGATCGTGAGTCCATTTTTGATTTAATTGAATGGTGTTTTGCAAAACAAGGACATCCAAAAACTTTTAAATGTGTATACGAAAGAGGGGTTCCAAGAAGAACCTTAAGGATATTTATTTGATAATAATGGAGTGGGAATTTTATTAATTAAATAAGCGGCGGTTTGTATGTATTCGCCTTAAAATTTTATTGGAAGATTGGCTTGAAACCGAAGAGCTTTTGCGACATTCAACAAATGGCGATGCTTCCGTTCCACTACTCCGTTTTGTTGGGGAGTGGAAACACAACTACGTTAATGATGTATTCCATTTTGTTGAAGCCAAGACTGAAATTCTTTTGATAAAAATTCTCTTCCATTATCAGATCTTATTTTTTGGAGATGAGAGAGTTGGATTTTATTATAACCTATAGAAATTTTATTTACTCTTTGAGAGTATTGTTCCAGAATAACATTACAAAAGAAAGTAAAAATTTTAAGGTTTCACTTTTTGCTTGCATCAAATATAACCATGTACATCGAGAATAATCATCGACAATTGTTAGGAAATAGTAAGCTCCGTTTGAGGAGTTTATAATAAAAGGACCCCATAGATCAAGATGTAAAAGTTCAAAACACTTGGTAGAAGAAATAGAACATTTATTAAACGATAGCCTAGTCTGTTTTGCCTTCGGACAAACATCACAATTAAACGAAAAATCTGAACTAACATAATCGAAAGAACGACAAATGAATTTAAATATATCTAAACTCGGATGACCGATTCGCCAATGCCACACATCTATTGGCGATTTATTTGCTAAATAAAGTGCTGAAGAAAAACATAGTTGATATAATCCAGCGATACGTTGACCCCCTACCAATCATTTGGCTCGTCCGTGGGTCCTGAAAAATGCATGAATCATGTGAGAATATAGCGGAACAATTTAATGACTTTGCTAATTGAGTAACGGAAATTAAATTGAATTTAAAACACGGAACAAAATACACATGTTTTAAATGAAATGAAGAAGAAAAAATGACATCACGAATATGAGTAACAGAGACATAAGATCCATCAGGTAATTGAATGATATAGGTGAAGTAATTTGTTAATAATTTAAGGGAGAAATAGACATGGTGGGTTGCTCCACTATCTATAAACCAAGGTGCGGAATTAAAAGATTTACGCGAGGATTAATGTCCGTGTCCATAGCAGGCTCATCGAGAAGTGTTAAAAGGCATGCATACTGATCAGCGGAGAGTGAAGAAAATGGATTTCCAACCGTAGAATTAATTGATGGACCTGTTTGAGTAATGAGAGGAGGTGCCACGGCTACGTTATTAGTACCTCGATTCTTTTGTGAAGGGAACCCATGAAGTTGGTAACATGTAGCTCGGGTATGTCCATGTCGATTACAGTGATCACAGAAAGGTCTCTGTCTCTTATTAGTTGACGATGATGCTGTACGATTTTGACGTGAATCATACTTTTGATACTGAAGAGCAGCAGACTCAACATTTGGTAAAGTGGTGTTGTTGATAAACTGTTGTGACTCTTCTTGTTTGACAAAGTTAAAGATTTTTTCAAGAGAAGGAAGTGGTTTAATCAACAAGATTTGTCTATGAACAGCTGAGAAACGGTCATGAAGACATTGGAGAAATTCCATTGCTCGGTCCCGATGATGACGATCAAGCATATTTGTGCTTGCACCGCAGATACACGGTTCTGATGGTTCAATGGACGAAAGCTCAGCCCATAAGGCTTTGATTCGAGTGAAGTAAATAGTGATAGAAAGGTTATCTTGTTTTAATGTAGCAATGGCCGACTTCAACTGATAAATCTTAGAGAGATTTGACTAAGAGAACCTTACTTTCAAATCATTCCATATAAGAAATGCAGAGTCCGAGAAAAGACAACTCAGACGAATATCAACATGGATTGAATTGATTATCCAACTTCCGACCAAATTGTCGCATCGTTTCCAACAATTAAATTCAGTTGGATCAATGGGAGGAGAAAGAGAACCATCAATGAATCCAAGTTTTCTTTTGGCATTCAGTGCTTTGGAAAATCCTTGAGACCATGATGCATAGTTGTCTCCTGAAAAGCGGGAGAAAAGAAATCCGTTGTTGGATTTTCGGAGGGATGAATTGTGTAAATATCATTTTTTTTATGGGAGGAGAAACAACTGGGGAATGAGTTTCTTGTGATTTAAGATCAGCTGAAGTTGAATAAGCTGTCATTGTAGGAGTAGAAAAATTAAAGCGGAAGAATTTAGTTGTTTACAACTGATATCATGTAAAATGTTATTTTTTACTTACTTTCTATTGTTTACATGAGGCTTTACATCAAGCTGATAACTAGTAGTTGCACTAAATATGGGATAACTATAAATACAAAATTCAAGTTACAACTATTCTATCTTAGCCTATTCTATTGCTATTATCTTGCAAGTTTGTTGTGTCAACTTCATCAAGTGGATTGACCAAGTTTTCATAGATAATGAGTCGTAATAAAAGTAGGTAAGATGATCTTGTATTAAAGCATCTGCATCTCATTAATCATCTGTCTTATTTTCCTTATTTCTTAGGGAATTGTTGCAAAAAATGGTCACTATCAGTGTTCATTCCATTCTTTAAAATTAAGGGGCAATTAACATAAACATAAACTACATATATTATATTAACAAAAACATACTCTCAAAATTTAAATTATCAAAAATATACTTTTAATTAATAATTAATAAAAAATAAAAAAACCGATTCATCCCTCCCTATCTCTTCCCTCTCTCTCCTCCTTTCACATTCTCTTCAATCTCTCTCTCCCTTCGATATCTCTCCTCCTTCTTCTCACTCTCTCTAATCTCTCATACTTACTCTCTCTTTTCGATGCCTCTCATCATACTTGCTCTATTTTTTCGATCTTTTTCTTCTCATCCATCTCTCTCTGATCTCTCTTTTTCGTGGAGATTGAGACGGACACATCTATTGGAATGAGCGGCGAATGTGTACAGCGAGGTCGAAAACTCGAGTTTGATGTCGATAGAGATACGGTCGTCGAAGTAGAGGCCTACGACGCGACGTGATAGTTAAAGATCGGAGGACGGGTAAGAGTTGAATTTGTTAATTAGTGTATAATGTTAAAAAATAAGTGTATGAATTACGTGAATCAAGTATATATTGAGTTTAAAATTATGGTATATCAATTATATAAATTGAGATATGAAGTTTGAAAATAAGTATTTTATTTTTTATTAATATTTTAGTTTTTATTGTGAATGTGTTGTAAAAGAAAAAAGTAAAAAAGAAAACGGGTGATAATCTTTGTCTCTCTTTTAACTAGCTTAAGCTTAGCTTATTAGGTTAGGGAAGGTTTGATGGGGGCGGGTGAAGTAGAGGTGTGACCAAATAAAAAGAAGAAAGAATAAAAAAAGAAAGAAGATGAGTATGTGGAAGGAGGGAAATAGGACGGTGATAGTGGGAGTAAAAATGGAAGAATCAGGAAGTAGACAACTGCTGACGTGGGCATTAGTTAAAGAAGCTCAGCCTGGTGATCGCGTTATCGCTCTTCATATCATCATCATCAACAACCACAACCACAACCACAACCACAACCACCGTTCGTTTTTTTATTTTCTCCTTTCTTCCTTTTATATTTTACCCCCTTTTTTTGTTGAATTTTATATGAAATTAATTCAAATCCTTCAATTTATTCAATCACCCTAGTTTTTTTATTTTTCCTTATGTCAAATAGTTTCTGCTTATATCACCCCCCACACCTTTGTTAAATAGAGCACTTTCTTTTCAAGTTTTTAGCTTTTAGGCCGTGTTTGGCTACGGCTATTTTGGTCAAAAAAGCTGCTTTAAAAGAGCGATGAGAAAAAAAAAAAACTTACTTGAAAGAAGCTGCAGTGTATTGTTTTTTTTAAACTTATATAAGTAACTTGTCAACATACAAAATGATTTAATTGGAAAATTTATACTTTTGGTAATTTTATGTGAAAAAGCTAAAAAAATTCTTAAATTCTTAGCTTTTTGACCTAAAAGCTAGCTTTTAAAAAGCTAACTTAACCAAACACCTGTGACTTTTTTAAAAGAAAAAGCTGAGAAAGAAAGGAAGCTCAGCCTGGTGATCGCGTCATCGATCTCCTCTTACACCATTGTACCTTTTTTCTCCTTTTTGTTTCCAGTATCTTTTTTATTTTTATTTCATTTGTTAAATTCCACTTTCTTCTCAGAGCTATTTGAAATCGTTTTTTCTAGCCTTTTATTTTAATTTCCTTTCTGCATTTCCGACGTTTAAGGCTAATTTTTTTTAGCCCTCTTTTAGTATATGAATATGGGTTTTTCTTTAAAGGCTTTAGGAAACTGATTTTAAGGAAATGGGTTGATTTTTCTACTCTGTCAATGTTAGAGTTATACTGCCCCACATCGATGATATATCGGTAAAGCCTGTGATTTATATATGGGTTCCTCTCACCTTTTTTTTCCTTACAGTTTTTTTCTCCTTTGTTTCCTTTTCACCTTCTTTTTTGCTTTGTCCTCTATGCTGCAAGAGTCTTATGTCAAATAGAATCTCTGCTTATATCACCACACCTTTGTTAGATACCAGTTTCTTCTCAAGTTTTTTTAAGGTGTTTTTAGCTTTAAGTTTGTGTTTGGCTACGGCTTTTTTGGTCAAAAAGCAATGCGATAAAAACTTGATTAAAATAAGCTGTATTGTTTAGAACCACCATACCTTTTTTTTGGGACGTCCTGCAATAAGTATCCACTTTCCTTTTATACCCTCTCTGCCATGAAATAAGTTTCTTGCTTTACATTTTGGGACGTCCCGAAATAAGTGTCCCACCTTCCTTTTTTTTTTTTTTCTCTTTTTTGAAAAATCTCTTTTTGATAGTTAAATCATATGAAATTTACAATTGTAATCTCATATTATAAGTAAGAAATTGTTTTTGTTAGAAAATTTTGAATTTTTTGATGATTTTTTGTCGAATTTCAAGTGAAACTGATTCAAATCCTTAAATATTGCGGTCTTCGAAACAAGACACTTGTTTTGAGACAGGGAGAGTATATGGTTCCTGTCCATCCTCTCTATCTTGAGCCTTTTGATGTGATTGGATTTGGATGGAGGCTTACATGAGTACACACACGTTTTTTTACTTATTACTCCTTCCGTTCCCAATTAATTGTCCTATACGAAATTACGTGCAATTTTGACCGGCTTATAACATGTATCAAAATTGTCGAAATAAAAAATTTCAAAACTAAATCATATAATTTAACGTTTGAACTATATGATTAACTTTTGAAAATTTTCATTCCGACAATTTTGATACAAGTTATTGGCCGGTCAGAATTGCACCTAGTTTCGTAGTGGACAATTAATTGGGAACGGAGGGAGTAATAATACTATTTTGGTGGTGCTTTTTTGTTTTTATGGTACTTTTATTTTATTTTGTTTTTTAATATTTTGAAGTGTTTTTTAGGAAGCTTGGAAATTGAGCGGTTTTTTAGCTTTTACTCAATTTTAAGAAATTTGGGTTTTCTTTTACTTATTTTAGCTTCAGTAAATCACAACCATTTGAAATCGTTTTTTCTAGCCTTTTACTCTATTGGTATATGATTCTTAATTTCTTTTAGAAGGCTTTACGAAACTGAGTTAAGGAAATGGGTCTTTTGAGAAAGTTTTGAAATTGGAGAGTTGGAGGCAGTAATCTTAAAATTAGCTGAAATAGAACTACATTTATATAGGGAATACACTAGTATTGGTTTTAGCTTGAGTAGGAAATTCGCTGTAAATCAAGTAATTTAGAAATATCCTGAGCTTTGCAGCCAACCCCAACTTAGAAATATCAAGTGGGAACTATTTTATTTTGTTTTTTTTAAATGTTGAAACAAGTAAATTTCTAATTGTCAGTATCTGATTCTATGTAAATTTAAGCTGTTTCCAGCTTTTTCTTCTTTTCATAATTTTATAAATTTGATCTCCCCACCCACATGCTTTTAGCTCCTAATCTGGAACTTGGGATAAATGTAATAAACTTGTTTAGTTGCTTTTCCCACGGGTTAAATAAAAAAACAATTCTTGTTTTGAGAATTAGTAAATAGTACTACATTCTGTTTAAACTCCAACTAGGGATTTGATACTTTAAATATTTGCAAATATGTGCAGAAATTGTGGTGGATAAAGAACAAAACTCGTGTCTGCTCTCAACTGCTAAATCATTTGATTCTGTTATAGCTGTCTACGAAGGCTTCTGCAACTTAAAACAGGTTACCGTTATCCGCCTTATTTTTGTACTACTTTTCGTTGCATGAACATTTTAAGATTGGTTGTATGGAACACCAGTCGTCTTTTCATAGGTGAAATTGTAATCCCAGGGTTTTGTTCTCATGTTAAGACATTAGATTGGACAGTATTCAGCTTTGTCAGGTATCATGTATTGTACTTTTTGAAAGCATCAAATGTTCAGTTCCCACTAAAATGGGCAGTTGCTGGGCTTTGGATGGTTACTCATATGATATATACTTTGTTCTCCGTTTGAAAAGGCTAACAAAATATTAAGTGCTATCTTGAGGTTTCTTTACTGAATCTGTGAGCAGCTTTTTTGAATTTAAGATGGTATTATGAGTTGCAGGATGGACCGTATGTTATCTAAAAATTGAAGATATTTATCTACACTGTTAAACTGGTTATAAACTCGTTGCAACATATGATTTTAGTGGCCGTAAACATTTTATTCTACATGTATGAAGGAATCGTTACTGATACCAATTTTGAGGTGTGATGGTAGATTGCCTCTTCCAACCTTTCTATGGTTTTGTTTACATCTTTAGTCATAAACAATGTTCTAAAAGGCGCTAAGCGGGTTCTAGATGGAAATATGTCGTTCACCGCATCCTGCTTAGCGCCGCCTTATCCCACCATCCCACGTAATCTCCTAGGCTCTGCCTAGCGGCTAGGTTTCGCCTAGGCGCCGCCAATGCTCGCTTCTTAGAACACTGGTCATAAAAATGTACAGTATGGTTTTTTTGAGATGAAGTTCCCTTGTCCATGTTGGTGTGATAAATTGCATTGAGAAAAATCTATATACTATGGTGCTAGGCAAACTTATTAACTCTTAGATATATAATAAGTTAAGGTTGGAATTATCAGGTGGATCTCAAGCTCAAGTTCTGCAAAGGTTCATCGATACGAAAAATTCTGGTCAGAGAAGCAAAATTTTATTCTGCTGCAGCAGTTATTGTTGGAATTTCACAAAATAGTCATACATTTTCTTCAACTTCATCAGCCTCTATCGCCAAGTATTGTGCAAAAAAGCTACCACAAGATTGCTCAATACTTGCAGTTGATAATGGGAAAATCCTGTTCAAAAGAGAAGCAAATATGCCAAGTTCAAAGTTTGCAAAAAGTCGGTATACTCTCAAATTAATAGGAACGTATTTTGCAAATTCATGTTCTTATTTTGCACTGATTTTATATGCTGTCATTTTTGGTAGGTAGTGATTGCAACAAACGTAGCCTACTCGGTACAATCCAAAGGACACTTAGCAAAAGTTCTAAAGAGAAGCTAAAAACGGAAAAAGTCGGAGGTAATCATGGTAATTTGGGACTAGGGTTATTAAAAGAGAGGTCATCTAGTGCTAAGGGTGGTTTGATAAAAAAATGTGCAATATGTTCTCCTGATTCTGTGTTGGAAACTTGTGCTTCGAAAACAAAAAACGACTTTTCAGATGATCATGATGATACTAAATCAAAGGCTTATATCGATGTACAAGGTATTGATTCTCCACTGAATTTATTTTCCTGGTAGAAAATAATGGCTAGTAAAAAAAAGCTTTTAACGGGAACAAATTATACAGATTGGCTAGAAGGGGAGAAAGGAGCAGTTGTTACCATTACCACTGAGAATTTTTCCAATCCATGTTCGCCAAGAAGTTTAACTGAGTTACCAGAAGAATTACAGGGGCTTCACGAGAAACACTCGGCAACTTGTAGATTATTTACTTATCAAGAACTTGTCCAAGCAACATTAAATTTCATACCTGGTATGATCAGTTATAATTTTTTTCACATTTTGGTCAGTGGCATTTTGATAAGATTTTTACCTCTATTCTGTTTTGTTCGTTTTGTCGCTGGTAATTATAGGATTTGATGAAAAATAAGGCATGATATTAAAAATGGATGGCGGGATAGTAAAAGCAAACTATACAGGGATAGTTTCACTTTTGAACACCATCCTATCAACTTTTTAACAATGAGGTACTCCTTTTTATTGAATTTAACAATGAAGTCATCAATGTACGCAAATATCAATTAATTAGGGCACAGAGATACACCAGGCTATCAATATCTATGAGTGCCGATGGGTTTAAATTTTAACACTATTGTACTAAATATTAGAGTTGTGTAGATTGGTCGCTTATGACGCCAGCTTGATCAAACGATTCGTACATATCTAGTGCTTTGGCCTTAAACTTTTAATGCCAGTGTATTAAATAGTTATTCTTCAATTTGCGTTTATTGGTATTGAATTTTGAATTGTGAAACTTAATAACATGTTATACTTATATTTAAAAGCAAATAGGTTGGTGAAGAAATTGATACTTTTGGCTAACTGTCAGTTACATTTTAGTCTTCGTTGATATCTATGGTTCTTATTGTTATATTATATGACGAACATTGTATATTAAAGGGGTTATATTTTTCGATTATAGAGAACTTAATTGGAAAAGGAGGCAGCAGTCGAGTGTATAAAGGTTACCTTCCAGATGGCAAGGAGCTTGCTGTTAAGATTTTGAAGCCATCCGAAGATGTATTAAAAGAGTTCGTGATGGAAATTGAAATGATCACTGCCATGCATCACAAGAATATTATTTCCCTTTTTGGATTTTGTATGGAAAACAGAAATCTTGGATTGGTTTATGATTTCCTATCAAGAGGAAGCGTAGAAGATATTCTTCATGGTGAGTCATAATAAACTATCAGTGCATTGAGATTGAAAACATTACAGTATGTACACCAAGGCTCAGTTTTTTTTACTTGTAAAATATTTGCTGCTGTAAAATATTCTCCGACAAAATCTTTGTAGGGAAATATTTTGTTTGCGCCTAATTTTCCAAGTGTTTGGTGCAACTAAAATTTCATTTATATCTACCTTTTAATCTTACACAAAATTTAATGCATAAAAGTGAATAACCTGGTGATTGGTAGTTAAAAGAAAATTCAACGTTGAGATAAGATAAAATATTATAAACTTTAAAGAGCAGAGAATAATGTTGAATTATTATTCCATATTTACAAGACTGATAAGTTACAATATATATAGCTAGAGAGCTAATTAATAGTCCTAGAATCAAGACTAAATATATACATAATATCATAAAATAATAACTCCTTAATCAAATCTTTGATGATTCGATCTGCCACCTAGATGGTTACTCTAACAGAATAATATCTTGGATGATTTGATATAACAACACTCTCCCTCAAGCTTGACTGTAAATGTGGATAAGTCCAAGCTTGTTTACGAGAAAATCAAACACTTGTTCCGTCAGTCCTTTTGTAAGAATATCAACAAGTTGTTGAGTAGTCAAAACGTATTGAATGCTAATAATTGCTTTATCAAACTTCTCTTTGATAAAGTTCCGGTCTACCTCCACATGTTTTGTCCTGTCATGGACAGGATTATGAGCAATACTTATAGTTGATTTGTTATCACTATAAATCAATTGGTCCTTTCTAATTGATCTTCAAATCCTCCATCAATCTTTTTATTCAAATGGCTTCACACACTCCGTGCGCCATCGCTCTATATGCGTCTTCCGCACTACTTCGTGCAACTACTGATTGCTTCTTGTTGCGCCAAGTTACGAGGTTATTCCATAGTAAAGTACAATACCCGGACGTAGACTTTCGATCATCAATTGAACCAGCCCAATCGGCATCAATTGAACCAGCCCAATCGGCATCAGTAAAGACTTCCACACTTCGATCATCAGGTTTTTTGAAGAATAAGCCATTTCCTGGAGTTTGCTTTAGGTATCTTAAAATTCTATACACTGCATCAAGGTGTCCTTCACAAGGTGCATGCATATATTGACTTACAAGACTTACAGCAAAGGCGATGTCAGGTCTCGTATGAGAGAGATAAATAAGCTTCCCTACTAGCCTTTGGTAGCTTTCTTTCTCAACCGGATCTCCTTCAAATAATTTTCTTTTATTTCCAAGTTCAATAGGGGTCTTACTCGGCTTACATCCCAACATACCAGTTTATTCTAGCAAGTCTAAAGTATACTTTCTTTGGGAACCACAATATCTAGCTTACTTCTTGCAACTTCCATTCCAAGAAAGAATTTTAATGGTCCGAGTTCTTTGACCTCAAATTCTTTCGCCATCATTTGCTTAATATAATCTATTTCGGACAAATTATCACCGGTAGCAATGATATCATCAACATAAACTATCAAGATAGTTATTTTTCCATCTTTTGAATGTTTGACAAATAGCGTATTATCTGCTTGGCTTTGAAAGTATCCAAGCTTTTTAATCACTGTTGAAAAACGATCAAACCAAGCCCGTGGAGACTGTATTAAACCGTAAAGTGACTTTTTAAGTTTACACACGATTTGACTACCCGATATTTCCTCAAAACCTGGTGGTTGACTCATGTACACTTCTTCAAGTCTTCCATTTAAAAATGCATTCTTTATGTCAAGTTGATGTAACGGCCAATCATTGTTTGCTGCCAGAGAGAGTAAGATCCGAACAGAATTGAGCTTGGCTACAAAAGCAAAAGTTTCGTTGTAGTCGATTCCATAGGTTTGTGTAAAACCTTTGGCCACCAGTCGTGCTTTATACCGTTCGATAGAGCCATCAACCTTGTGTTTTACTGTAAACACCCATTTGCATCCTACAGCTTTCTTGTTCTTTGGCAACTCAACTAAACTCCAAGTTTCGTTTTGTTTAAGGGCTCGCATTTCCTCTAGTACAGTAGCTTTCCATTGTCGAACATTTAAGGCCTCCTCGATCGATCTAGGAATAGAAATGCTAGATATACGGGAGGTGAAAGCACGAACTGAAGTTGATAAATTGGAATAAGAAATAAAGTTGGAAATTGGATGTTGAGTACAAGACCTAACACCTTTCCTAATTGCTATCGGAACATTCAGATCAATAATAGGACTAGGAGTATCGTTTGAAATACCTGACACACCTGGGAGTTGAGGTTCTATCACTGGTTCGGCCTCTTGGCTGTGACTAGAGTTCATGACTTATTTATTTGCTTGTGAGCCCTTTCTTCTGGAATAAACTTGCACTTCTTGATGAGTAGGCAAAATTGTTTCTCCCCCTGTTTCTGTTACTTGTATGTTATCTTGTTGTTGACTTTGTGAATTACTCATTTCTGTTGGAACAACTTCTGTAGATTGATGCGGTATGGAAACCGGGACATTAAGCACAGTTTGAACAATTTCTAATGGTTCAGGTGAGGCGAGAAGTGGATTATTAGGCACGACTGGTATTTGATGCATTACTTTGAATAACGGTTTATCGAGTGCGTCCCACTGGTAATGAGCTGCTTGGCTTATATTCTCCCCCTGAGGTGAATTTGAAGCGTAATACGGGGTATCTCCGAAAAACGTAACATCACAAGAAACATACATCTTCTTATTTTGAGGACAGTAACAACGATAACCTTTTTGAGTTGGGGAATAGCCCAAAAAAATGACTGAGGGCACGAGGATCAAATTTATTTCGGTTGTGAGCATGTACATAAACAAAGGCTGTACATCCAAAGGTCTTTAATGGCAGATCATTTTTTGATAATGTAAGGATATTTTTGTGTAAGAGCGGATATAGGAGAGCAAAATTGAAGGGTCCGATTGGGTAGGCGGTTTATGAGGTAGGTAGCTGTTAAAATGGCATCTTCCCACAAGTATTTCGGAACATTCATTGTAAACATAAGTGCACGAGCAACCTCTAACAAATGACGATTTTTCCTTGCCGATACTCCATTTTCCAGCAAATAGTCAGCCAAGATAAGAGTGAAAATATTCTCTTCCATTATCGGTCCTAAGCACGCGGATAGTGGCCTGAAATTGGGTTTTAATCATGTTAAATTTTTTGAATACTTGGCTGGTTTCTGACTTTTCTCGGAGCAGGTACACCCAGGTGATTCGTGTGTGATCATCGATAAACGTAATAAACCATCGCTTTCCATTAGAAGTTGTTACTTTAGATGGCCCCCAAATATCACTATGGATTTTGAGAAAGGTGCGGATGGTGTATGTGGTCTAGCAGGAAAAGAAGTACGTGTATGTTTCGCAAGTTGACATATCTCACATTGGAAAGAAGCTGGATTTTGTTTGTCAAGCAGAGAAGGTAGCAAACGCTTTAGATAACTAAAGTTGGGATGGCCAAGCCTGTAATGCCATAGCATAATTTCCCTCGAACTATAGGCGGGTACAGCCGAAACGCCGGAGATAAGAGCTTGTTGCCTTTCTTTATTGGTATTCTCAAATAAATAAAGTCCCACCATGAACTCTAGCACTGCCAATCGTCCTTCCCGATGATAGTTCCCCTGGAAAAGACACGATGAAGAGACGAATTTAGCAACACACTGGTATCATGAGTGATTTTGCTAACAGAGATTAAATTGCATTTTAATGACGGAACATGAAGAACAGATTTAAGGATAAGATTTTCAAACAATTTAATTGTTCCTATACCAACAATGGAAGCTAAGGAACCATCTGCGATCTTAACAGTGGCCTTACTATAACACGGATTGTATGAATAAAAGAGATTATGACAACCTGTCATGTGATCGGAGGCACCTGAATCAATGATTCAAGGTTCTTGAATAATGAAAGAGTTTAAAGCAGAGCAAAATTTACCAGATTGAGCATGTTAACATGACCCTAGATTAGTACCAGATGATGATGAGATTTTTGGATGAAACTGACTACGAAGGCGACATAAATGTTCTGTTCGTCCCTTGCTGAACTGAGGTGCGAGTTTGCGGGCAGTGACGTGAAGGGAACCAAAGTGTCCTTCAAATAAAGAGACGACGGAGCTTCCGGCCTGACCTTGGCTAGCTCCAGACATGGCAGACTCGGACATGGAAAGAGCATAGAAGCCCTTAGGCTCTGATACCATATAAACTTTAAAGAGCAGAGAATAATGTTGAATTATTATTCCATTATTTACAAGACTGATAAGTTATAATATATATAGCTAGAGAGATAATTAATAGTCCTAGAATCAAGACTAAATATATACATAATATCATAAAATAATAATTCCTAAATCAAATCTCTGATGATTTGATCTGCCACTTAGATAGTTACTTTAACAGAATAGTATCTTGGATGATTTGATCTAACAACAAAAATAATATCATAACATCATGAAAAGTAAAAGTCATGAATGTTCAGAATATATTTGATCCTGTGTGTAACCCAGGGGTTAACCACTGTTTCTTTTTCAATTTTGAATTTAAAATTTTCAATAATTTCAATGAATTTACAGTGACATTTTTTTTTTCTATTTTTAATCTTAATCTGTTGTATTATGTATTGAAAACTCTACAACAAACAAAGAGCTCCATGAGTATATATAGCATATGATACATTAGATTTAACGGAACTTTATATTTATATTTTGTTGACGTTCAAATCGAATATACATACATGTATTATGTATGAAGTAGTGTACACCACTGTAACTAACTCAAAAATGAACCTATTTTTTTAGTTGTCATATCTGCTATTTGTAATATTCTTAATAACTATTGGTATTATGTTTACCAGGTAATAGTAAGAACCATAATCTCTTTGGGTGGAGTGAGAGATATAACGTAGCCATTGGTGTTGCTGAGGCACTGGAATACCTACACTGCAGCAGCTCTAAGCCTGTCATTCATCGAGATGTGAAATCGTCTAATATACTACTTTTTGATGATTTTGAGCCACAGGTGATCACATTTATGTTGTTCATGAATAATAGAAAAAATAGTTAAAGAGTTGTTATCCAAAGTATTTGTTTACATCTAGATCCGCTTAACACTGCAGTCCACTTGTCTTCTCCTTATGTGAAGGTTCTGTTGAATGGGCTTCTGAGTTGACCCTTTTCCAAAATTGCAAAACAAACCAATGTATCTGACATGATTTTGCATTTCTAAAATGGAATTTTCCAGGGAAACTACCCACGAAACGGATTCCGAGTTTTTGCATTCTAAGTTGTTTACTAATTTGGACCTTTTTATGGCTTTCAGCTGTCTGATTTTGGACTTGCTAAGTGGGCCTCAACAACCTCGTCTCATGTCACATGCATAGATGTTGCTGGCACTTTCGGGTATGTACATTCATCTTGAATTCTCACACTTTAGGAAAAGTATATTTTGTAAATATCCATCCATAGTGTTAAGTTTGTGGCGAATTTATCGTCTGTAGGTATTATGTAAAGAACTCGGATCGATTAGCAATGGATAAGTGAGTTCATTAAGCAAATTATCAAACAAAACCAACAATTGTGACTAAATTTGGAAAAATTTCTGAAATATCCCTGAATTGCAAGTAGATAATAAAATTACATGAAAGTAAATGGTGCAATTAAGATAACAAGTTAAAGTTAACAAATGAAATATTTCATCCGTTTTTTCTTGCCCCTCATAAACTCACTAAGCTGATACTTATACTACTACTCAGGTAATTGTTTTCTTGAAATTACAAATAGACTGCTATTAATTGCACTCTCAACCCCTTTGTTTTTTAATTGTCCGTGACTTGATACTCACATTTCTTTTCTTCATTAAATCCACTGATCCTTTTCTTTCTTTTATCCCCTGTTCGGGCTCATTACATGAACCAATCGGAATAGATTATAGATATGACTATGACTTTGTGAATACAGAAATGGCAGCAAAGCTTTTAACTTTTTATTCTTAATTTTTTATGTCACTTACTGAGCTTGTAATTACAAATTTAACTTTTATCACTGCAGTTACTTGGCTCCTGAATATTTCATGTACGGAAAAGTGAACGATAAGATCGATGTGTATGCATTCGGTGTTGTACTCCTTGAGCTTCTTTCAGGAAAGAAACCTATATGTAACGATCGTCCAAAGGGCAAAGAGAGCCTAGTGATGTGGGTATGTTTATCTATATAATTTATAATATACTTATAATTTCTTCCATTTTGACTATATTTAACACTATAACGGTAATGATCCTGTAGGCAAAACCAATTTTACATAATGGAAAGGCCACAGAGTTATTAGACCAAAGCCTATCCAATAATTATGAAGGTGAAGAGTTGGAAAGGATGGTTTTGGCTGCTTCACTCTGTATCAGACGTGCGCCAAGAACTCGCCCTCAGATGACCACTGTAAGTGGTCATCTTTTTACCTTTCAATTTTTTTATTAGACACTTCAATTTTATGTTATCCCCATAGTGAACATTGCAAGGAAAAAAGATTCAGCTGTTGGGTCAGAGCCAGTTACATAAATAGCTCAAGGCCTATAGGATAATATGATCTGTTATATTCGTCATATGGACAAATTCTGACTTGCATTGTTGATTATAACAGAATTAGTAACTTGAAATTAATTTTTGGATTTTTTTCAATACTTTTCCTTTGTATGCTTAAACGGTCTCGGCAACAAATTATAAAATGCGCTTTTACTCATTTTCATTTGTGCATACTTATTACAAGAACAAGAGATTTATCTCTATATTAAGTTAATTACATTTTTGTACAGAATGTATCAGTTTTTGTTTTTATTGTAACCCAACCTACAAAAGTTAGTAATTAGTTATTTAGTTCCCAGCATAAAAAAATTACTTGGCTTTTGTACACTGCCTAAAAAACCTTAATTTTTGGTACTAACATACGAAAAATATAGATAGTAAGTTAGTAACGTATAATTCGAAATAGGGAAAAGTTCCATTAGATACATGAATGCCTACTTCATTACTTTTAAATCAGGGCAAAAAGCTTTCCGTTAATTATATACGTCCCTATTTTTTAATTCCTACAATACTCATATTTGAATGTATAACCTCTCTCCTTTTTTATGTCCACGGTCTCTCTCTCGCTCTCTCGCTCTCTCTTCTTTTTTGTGATTTAACCAAGTAAATGGGATTTTAAATTTAATGTATTGTTTTTGTTTTGCTTGTCAATCTGCGGTTGCTTTGAGCAGTTACTTTGGTTATGTGTTTGTTATTTTACTTGGGGATAAAAACATGCATCTCCTTGGAAGACTTTCACCTAAATATAGGCGTTTTGTAATTGAGTACCAACCTATGTTATCTAAAAAGAGTTCCCCCCTCAAAAGTTATGATAGTCATAGACTAGTGTATAAATAACTAGTTTACTAATTTGTTAGTACCCAAAATACTTTTTTAACACTTGTTTCACTTACCTCGCTGAATATTGTAACCTCACTATACTAATCGCAAACTTTTGCCGGTTAATTCAATATCAAATGATGTGTTAGTGTACGAATCTATGAGTATCCCATGTACGAATCAATGAGTATCCCATCTGTAATTGACTAGTGCTTTGTTTTGCATTGCCCTGACGGAGTTTCTGTTATGTTAGCAAAAACCTTAATATTATATAATTGTCTTGTGACAGATTGTGAAGCTTCTCCAGGGTGATACAAAAGTAACTGAATGGGCAAAACTGGAACTTAATATTGCTGAAGGAAAAGATATCCTCGATGATGAATTATCCAGTTCGAGTCTCAAGTCCTATCTTGACCTTGCACTGCTTGATGTAGAAGACGATTCTCTCTCCTCAGGCAGCTTCGGCCAAAGCGATTCTTTGGAGGACTATTTGCAACGAAGGCCTAGCCTCTCCTGGAGCCTTGATTAACTAACTACCACTTTGTAAAAAGGTTCTGACTGCTTGTTTGATTGTAGTGTGTAATTCTTTTGTACATCTGCTCAAGTAACTTCCCTCTCTGACTTCTGCATTATTTTTAGCCAATAAGCTTGTTATGACCAGCGTTCTCCTTTTCGCTTTTTGTTTTCTTTTTGTTGTAGAATTAGCCAGACATTTCTGCAGATTTATTAAACAATTATTTTGCTACTATATTTCTATATTTTGCTTATTTTGATTTAAATTGGTTATGACTTGCTGTGGTATTCTCATTTCTTGAAGTAATAAGCATGAATACTGGATATATTGGATTTCGCCCTGATATTTGAGTAATTATCAGTATGCTCTAAAGTCTTTCATGCACTCCCAACCACATACATATTATGCTCCAGAATCTTTCAAAAGAAGCGAAGTTACGGAACAAGTAAGATACAGTCATAAAACCGATGTTACAACTTACATTTACTATCTGAGCTCGTCAACAAGATTCTTGTTTCAGTTACATTGACCACCAAGATAAGATGTGCAAAAACTTTTAACAAAGTAGAAAGAGAGCTCAAAAGCACCCCAGATAAGACTTGGCACAAAACTGCATACATCTATAATAAAGTCATCAAAAGGTTAATGAGTCGATACATGCAGCCCAGATTAAACAGCACTTGCAGAGAATGAATTGTTCCATTTAGCACCATACAGTATTGCCGAGTAGATTAAAAGCCTTACCGATGATTTTCTATCATTTTCAAACACGACTTGTCATGCCACGGATGGAATGCATCTTCGTAAGCGACGTTCTAATAAAATACATGCATACGTGAGAAGAATATACCACCGTAACAGACAAAAGAAAAAACAAAAAGATATGTTCTTACGAGTGAAAATGTTCTTGCAGCTCAGACAGATAAGATATTGGAATCCTAGAGACTAGAGTTTCTGTAACTTATCTTATGAAAACTAAATTTGGCTACTTGTTCGAGTTCATACACCAAGGTAAGGAATTATTTATTACAATATGAGTGAAACGGAGAAAGTAAAAAAACATGTCTCGAGAGAGAAATACTGACCTCAAGCCAAAAGAAAAAGGCACGCATGTAATTTAACCGTTTATGTCGATCATGCCGGGCGCCTTCAGCCATAATCTTCTTTTTGAGGGCTACAAAATGGCCAAGAAAATATCAAACATTATTTAATAAGAAACGTTATTAAAGAGTCCTAGAATCTAAAAGCATCTACATTGGAGTGAAGACCTAAATTTTGCTAGTTAAAGAGTGACGGAAGCAAAAAAGTGAATCGTAACTCACATATATACAAGTTAAATCTAGCTAGCATTTAAGCCCCACATTAGTCTCTTCATTTTAACTAGCAAACTACGGAGTAATATTTAACAAAAAATAAAGAAAGTTACAAGTTAAAGGAACCAGTTTTTTCCTCATCCCAGAATATTCAGCTTATTTATACACTAAGCAAATATCAAACAAATAATAAACAGATTAATTAACCAACTCCAATACACAAACAAAGTAGGCAAGACCTAATGTGATCTCTAATGTAAACATGATTAAGATGAAGTTAAGAAATAAAAATTTGTCAAAGAAACGACGTGGAACAAATGTGACACAGCTCAAACATAAACAAGGACAGCTACAATATCTCTAGAAGAAATAATTGTACTGTAGTTTTTCAACTTACGAGCATATGTAGAGAGATAAGATGGGCCCCGTTTATCACTCACAAGATGCTTATTTACACCAGATCCACGCAAGTCATAGTGTTTCTCCTTTGGTTTTTCTTCATTTATTTCGTCCCACAATTTAAAATATTCATCAAGGTCAAATGGTTCTCTAAGTTTACTCATGAGCTTCTTCCTAAAAGTAGACTTAGTCTCTCCTTCACCACTTCTAAGGCATAGCTGCTGATTTTCCTTCAGATGAAACAAAACAAGATGTTTTTAGCCATTTCTGAACCACTACTTTACTAAAATTTCAATGAAGAAAAGTAAAAGAGGTGTCGCTTACAGGTGTTACAAACTGCTTTGTAGTTTGGAATGGGTTAAATCCTCCTTCATTCAACTCCGATGCATTGGTCGTAACAAAGATTTCAGAGTCAGAACCACATTCAACGTCACATTCCTCCAGTTTAACCAGCCGTTTCCCTTTATTTGCATAAATGACATAACTATCTTCAACTTTTAAAGAATTAAGAAAAAATCGGTAGCATTCATCAATGTCATCGTCATCTAATTCTTGCTGGACGTCATGTCCAAATAAACCACCCCCTTCTGCTTTGAATTCTCTACCACTGTTTTTAGATGTCTTTTGATGTGACTGTTTGGCACGTTTAGACTTTAAATTCTTTTCGTCCACCGATTTACCTCTTCTTCGTCCTCTTTTGTTATCAACGTCCCTTCTGGTAATTCCAACATGCTTACGCTCACTGTTTCTCAGGGTTCTTTTATGAGTTTTCACCTCCATTAAACTGTTTGGAAGATTGTTCCTTTCTTTAACTACTAGAGCTTTAAGATCTCCCACACTATTTTTGGTCTCAATTTCAGTATTTTCTCTCAATTTTTTTCCAGAATCTATCATAAGATTGCGTATTCTTGGACTTTTACGCATTACTATCCCATCTCCGCTTGGACAATTTCCCATATAGTTAACAACTTTAGAAAGTTCCCGCTCCATCACATCACGTCTCTCTCTTCCTGTATCATCCACCATGACCAAAGCTTGGTTCCCATCCTCGTAATCCGATTCATCTTCTCCCTCATATATTACAGACACCGTCCCGTTTTTGGTAGCAAATTCAACTCTATATGGTTGTCCATCCTCTTTTAAACTTTTCCAAAACATCATATATTGAGGGTCATCGTCTTCATCCCTATCATCATCACCGTCACCAAGTGAGCTACTTGGTTCTGTTTCCAACAACAACCTTTTCAGGAACATCAAGTAATCATTATCCACGGATTTACCTAAACTTGGATCTTCCACACTTGTCATTAGTGTTTTCCTACAAGAATTAATCTCGAATGCTTTGATATCTAGCCTTTTTCTCGTCAACCAACTACCAGCTCCATCATCATCAGAGTCGACATTATCGTAACGATTGTTTTCCAACATTTGATTCTAAATATGATATCCCGCGACCTTTATCTGATTGTGGTACAAATATTAATGAAAGGAGGACCTAAAAACAAACTAACATCACATTAAAAGCATAAAACAGAAGTTAAAGTATTATAGAGAATGGCATACATTAATAGGTAATCAGTACCATAATACTAGGTTTGGGTTATTGAAGGATATATTTGATTTTGCTTTGCAAAACACTCTGCTCGTATATAAAACACTCAATCACAGGTTCCTGTTTGCACATAAACTATTACCTCATCAGTATTACTTCATATTTTTATTTAATTTCCCAATCATAACTGGAACTGTCACTCAATAAATATTCCAAAACAAACTTGGTTGTTTGGCTACAAAAAAAAATGAGCATATGAAATTAAAAGGTCATGACAGTTTCATATTTTTATTTAATTTGTAAACCCTTCACCAACAAAAGTATCACCACCCCCTTGATTACCGCATTCATCCTTAAATAAGTAGCAATAAAAACAATATGCGGCTTCTTTTGTGACGCTATACTCTAACCATGAGTACTCTTTGAACCAAAAAGGAACAAATCTCCCAAATGTTTTACCAAACTTGGTATTTTCAAAGTCATGTTTATCAGGTTGGCATAGTCCCTCAAAAAGATAATGCCTACAAACTCAGTCACAGATATTTGTGTCATAATCCAAAATTCTAATTCTTAGAGAAGGATCAGAGGGAAGATCAGGTAAGTCAGGATATTTATTGCTTTTCACAGTAGAATCATTATTTATTATTGGAGAAGACTCAGTTTGAACAATTGGCGGCTCTTCTACTTGAATTTCACTAACATTACTTGTAAAGGATTCAGCCAACCTTGGCAGCATTGTTATCAAAGAAACCCAAATTATACCAGAAAACTCGTCTATCAAAAAATACAAGCAATCCATAAATTTAACTTTTCAACACTAAATTAACTAACTATAGTTTATTAAGTCAGCAGCATAAACACACTAATAATCAAGTGAACAAATCATCATAGATATACTCTAAAAAACGCCACACAAAAAAAGTGTTTAATATATAAATGTAGAAAACCATTAACTAAATAAAGGTGTGAGGATTTGGGTAAACAGCCAAACAAGCCTTAATCCAGGAGATCATGAAAATAAAAATAACGTAATATTTTGTCAAATTACAAATAATGGATATAAACCTGAGTAATTACAAAATTCAATCAACTAAAAGGTTCAACAAACAAAAATTGATATCATATGAAATTATCAATAACAACAATTTACAATTTTAAAAACTTCAATTCTTATATATAAGCACATAGATAGATACAAAGTTAAACATAAACCGAAATAGCAGACATAAATAGATGGGATTTTCTAGATTAATATTTCGCAATAAATAAAAAAAAACCTAATAAAACTTACAAAGTATAGCTTTTTAGATTTATTCTCTCTCTCTATCTCTCTCTATCTCTAGTCTCCGTGTTGGTACAAACTATTTTCTATAGCTTTTCAGATTTTTTGTTAAGAAAATATATATATATATATATATATATATTGGGGGGTTTGATATGTTAGCCTGGCTTTTAAAAAAGCTCAATTTTGAGTTACAAAACCATGCAAATCTTTAAAACCGAGTTTTGCTGAAATGGCCTGTCTGAGACTGAAAAATCTCAAAATGGACTACCTTTCTTTAAAATTTCCAAATTGGTCTACTTATGGAAAACGACCGATCGAAATGGTAAAAACGACCGGTCGTTTTTATCATGAACTCTCTAGAACAATTTGGACCAAAAACGATCGGTCGTTTTTACCATTTCGATCGGTCGTTTTTCAGACCAACAACGATCGGTCGTTTTGTCCATTTCGATCGGTCGTTTTTATTGTGAACTCTCTGGAAGAAATCATACCTAAAACGATCGGTCGTTTCTGAAAAACGATCGGTCGTTTTTCTTGTGAACTCTCTGGAAGAAATTTGATCTGAAACGATCGGTCGTTTTTTAGAACGATCGGTCGTCTGTTGAAAAACGATCGGTAACAAGAATTTTTTGCACTTTTCGACACTGATTTGACAAAAAATATATAAAAACATGATCCCCTTTTTGAACATGATCTCTTAAAAAATGATGTCGTAAATTAATATGTTTAGTACGAGAGTGTTGGATCGGATTTTTCGAAAGATTTATAGCACTAGTATTATCACATAAAATGATGTCGTAAATTAATATGTTTAGTACAAGATGTGTAGGTGACGTTTTACTAAACATCCGATTTAAAACAAGTAAATGTCACAACATCCGATTTAAAACGAAGTTAAACAAAGCTAAACGATTAAGAAAAACGAACGATAAAATGCAAGCGAAAAATTGGTCATAGTTTTGCCTAAAAACGGTCAATCGCCACAAATGAAAACAACAAAAATAACCCAATCAACTAGATATATATGCACACAAGTTATAATAACATCAAAATCGCATTTGTAGAATTATAAATACGCAATCTCACAACGTCATACAATTTAACACGTAATGATAAATAGCAACATAAAAAAGATTCATAACATAAATGCAAAGCGTTTGCTACTTATTACATCAAAAACAACGTTGGAAGAAAATGAAAAACAAAGGAAATACAACGCAAAATAAAAGAGAGGTATTTCTCCCCCTTTGACATCATAAACGAAAAACAAAGGAAATACAACGCAAAATAAAATAACCGCCTAGTCGCGGTGGGAGGTCGCGTCGTCCTCTTCGTCGGCGTCATCGTCGGGACTGGCTAGATCGGGAAAATACCCGTAGAACTTTGCCCGTTGCTCGGCGCTTATCCTATCAATTTCGTCCAAATCTTCTTGACTTGTGTTCATGGAGCGAAACATGCGTCGGTGGAGTCGCGCATTTTGATATTGGTCGATGTATAGATCGTCGTAGAATTGTTCGGTGCGCGGAGGACGGTTGGAAGATCCGACCTTGGCTTTTCCTCGACCTCGAGAGGGACGGGAAGAGGAAGGGATGTGGGAGGGGGGAAGGGACTCGGAGGAGATAGGCACATCCTCACGAGCGGCTTGCGGTGTGTCCTTAGGACCGACATACTCTTCCTCTTCGGGGGTAAGAGGAGCACAGTCGGGGCCGGACACCCGCTTACGAGACCAAGTAATGGTCTTGTCGGTAGTGTTGAATTTAATGGACATTTGGGCAAGATAGGAGGTGTCCCAAATGTGTTTGTCCTTGTTCTTGAACAGGGTTCCACCGGGAACGAGGTTCATGTCTTTTAAGATGGCCGAAATCAAGGCACCGTAAGGTAACCCATTCTTGGATTTCGTTTTTAGCGAATCCATCTTAAAGAATATGAGTGTCGCGAAGTCAAGTTTGACTCGGCGATGGATGCACCCTAAAAGGAAGATGTACTCATTGGTAACATCCGTGAAGTTTGAGGTATGGGGGAGAACAATATGGGAGAGGATATGGTAGGCTAATTTATTTCGGAAGAGAAGGTCGTGGGCTTTGTTAGAGCGATTGTTGTGGGCGGGATGAAATAGCTCATCTTTGAAATCGGTAAAATTAACGATGTTGAGCATTTCGCAAAGTTCATCACTTTGCTCGTGCACCCCCTCAGCATCGAGGTGTAGAAGATTTCGTAAACGGTCTATACCGTAAACGAAGGGTTGGCCATTAAACGATGAACGCACGCGGAGTGCGTCATCATGACCCCTATCAAGAACTAGATTATGGTAAAATTCATATATATTTTCAATGAAGAAAGGCTCTTTTAGAGTAAGAATTACGTTGAGTTTTTGGAAGTTTAAATCTTGCATGAGAAGAGGAAAACGTTCAAGAAATAAAGGCATGTCTAATATAAAGTTAGTCAAGATAGCTCTTTTACCCATTGTAGATGGATAGAGAGGAGGAAGAGAGGAGGAAGAGGCACCGGGGCCCGATGGTGGAGCGGTGGAGGAGCCGGTTCGTCGACCGCGAGAAACACGGGGGTGGCTCGGGGACGGAGGCACGTAGTCGTCCTCATGTTCGTCGACGAGGTGTGGTTGAGCTTTCTTGGTGCGAACCATGGTTGGAATTTTAAAAAAATTAGGGTTTTTGAAAAATTGGTATTTTGAAAAAAAAGGGTTTTCAAGAAACGGAATCAATCGATTGTTGATTATAAGGATTAATAAGAGAATTGGGTTATATATATGTAGATATTAGGGATTTTTGATAGATTTTGATAGAAAGAGGCGATTTTGGAAGAGAGGGAGGGTTGATATAATTGTTGAATGAAATAGAATTAGGGTTTGAAAGAAGTTAAAAGGCTGAAAAACAGAAAAACGACCGGTCGTTTTGGAATTACGATCGGTCGTTTTTGGACAAAAATCTTCCAGTGAGCACACTGAAAAAACGATCGGTCGTTTTTCAGAACGATCGGTCGTCTGTGTAAAAACGATCGGTCGTTTTTCACAGAGATCGGTCGTTTTTGGACAAAAATCTTCCAGTGAGCACACTTAAGAAACGATCGGTCGTTTTTGTACAACGATCAGTCGTCTGTTTAAAAACGATCGGTCATTTTTCACAGCGATCGGTCGTTTTTGGACAAAAATCTTCCAGTGAGCACACTTAAAAAACGATCGGTCGTTTTTGGAATTATGATCGGTCGTTTGCACTTTTCGACACTGATTTGGCAAGAAAAATATATAAAAATACTAAAATATATATAAAATCAATCAAATATATATATTTATGTTAATTGCACTTATTTATTTATGTTGTTCATTCTACTTTTTATGTTAATTGCACTTATTTATTTACTCTCATACTTAACAAACCAGTTTATCTTCTCAAAAACAGTACGAAAAAATACTGAGAATAAATATAGATATTTCATCTTACAAAAAGACAATTACAAGCGGAAAATTAAAATAGTACAAGATACATATTGTCTCGTTTAGCTACAGCTAAAATCATAAGCGTCGACCACGTATTGGATACGGACACTTACGATAATCATGTCCTCGCCCTTGACAACTAGAACATCTCATAAGTGCTCGTCTCTCCGACTGATCCATACCATTATGAATACGAGTAGATCTTGGACGACCCTTTTCTCTTAAAAGAGTAAGATCCGGAAGAAATAATCTATCACATGAATCCCAATAGTCTTCATGCCGAAGTGGAAAAAATTGTCCCGAGTACGTACCTTCGTATGATTCAAGAGTGTAATATTTTACTATGTAAGCTTCCCAATCTAGATGGTTTGCAGCGCATACGGAAAACACATGTGAACACGGGATTCCATCACTCTGCCACTTACCGCAATCGCATTGCCAAAGTGAAAAGTCGACAACTTGAGTATTGCCTCCCCTGGAATTTCTTGAACTTGTACACACGGAATAAACCCCTCTTTCATAATCGAATGTAACATTGGTATGACCAATGTCCGACTTACGTTTCTCTAAAATTTTGAGGATATTCGGACCATATCTTGTGCCGCTGTTTCTCATCCCCATTACTATCTTTTTCCGCTCGCAAAAATAATGTACCAACTTATAGAAAATAAGCTGCACAGCAGCAGTGATTGGTAAATTACGAGCAGCTTTTAAAACATTATTGAAAATTTCAGCCATGTTTGTGGTCATGTTACCATGTCGCCTCCCTTTATCATGAAAATATGACCATTTTTCCGCAGGCTCTTTCATCAACCATTGATATGCTTGAGAATTCATCACTTTTATTGCTTCCATGATTCTTTTCAATTTTCTTTCTTGTAATTCCCAAATGGCGTTCTCCACTAACTTGTGTAAGTCAGGATCTCCTTTGAAAGCTTTCTTAAAATTATCAAAAAAATGATTTGAACAATATCGATGAACAAAACCTTGACCACGCCAAACTCCTCTCACTGCACTTAGAATACCAGCATGTCTATCCGAAATTAGACAAATATTCACGCGCTCTTTAATCACATGTCGCATAATGTTACAAAGAAAATAGCTCCACGAAATTGTACTCTCCTCAGCAACAAATGCACAACCAATGGGAAAAACATGATTATCTGCATCCGAAGCCATGGCCAACAAAATCTTACCTTTATACTTCCCATATAAATGAGTAGCATCAATAGCGATAACTGGCCTACAATACTGAAAAGCATCAATAACGGCCTTAAATGTGAAGAAAAATCTGTTCAATACCTCACCCACTGGATTTCCTACCACATCGTAAGCTGGCGTTGTCTCATAAGAAGCTACGGTACCGGGATTATACTTTTGAAGCGCTTTCATAAATTTAGGTAAAACCTTATACGAGTCTTCCCAATTACCAAATATCTCTGCGATTGCTTTTTGTTTACCTAAATAAGCTTTTTTGTATGAAACTGACATTTCAAAGCGGGCATTCACAATCTCTTTAACTAATGAAATCTTCATCATAGGATTAGTTGTGATGGCATTTCGAATGGTTTGGGCAACAAGATTGGAATCTAACTGTGGATGATCAGTTGTAAGCTCGGCATGAATGCATGTATGAGGACCCTTGTACACCGACACTTCAAAAAATCCATGTTTCTTTCTTAGTGAAGCTCGTAGTTTCCATTTGCATTTTTGAGTTTCGGCCAGTTTACAACGAATTTCCCAAAATTTTGCCTTCGAACTTTTAGTGCAAAAATGGATGTTACGTTTGATTGACCAAAGTTTTATTCCCTTTTTCAACATTTCTTTATCCCTAAATAAAAGACCAACAAAAGGATCATTAACTTGAGGATCCCAAAATCCAGGATACATCATATAATTTCGTCTCTGGTTACTATAATTTTCTTGAGTGTCGAACGGTTCATTAAACAAACTTGACATTGGTTGATGCATAGGAATTTCATCGGGAATAGTATTATTCGGCCATTGTGACCCACTTGATTGGTCGTTTTCATCCTCATCCATATACAAGCCCATTTCAGATGATAATTCTTCGTAGTCAACTTCTTGTACATTTTCTTCGTCATCGTCAGACTCGTTTTCGCTAATATTGACGTCCGGATCTTCATCATCTGGTTCATCCCCAAGTTCTATCGACCAACCAATATTATCTGCCAATCGACACACTGCATCCAAATGTGTCAAATCTGGTTCGTTGTTCTTAGAATATACCTCTGTCATTGGCTCTTGTCGAATGGGTGTTCTACTTTATGTACCGATTTCATTAGTGGAAAGAATATTACAATACAACCCGTAATCTTGATCAGAAGAGTAAACTTGCTCAATTTCAACATATAACTCTATAAATGTTCTTCCATTTTCTTCTATTAACTCAAGCATGGTTTCCAACGAATCATTATCATCAACAGCCATTCGCATATATTTAAACTCAGTAAGTGTAGTCAGATATGGATAACGACATGTTAAACTCAAACGATTTGAAGTCGATGATACATCAAGTACCTTAAACAATTTTTCCAAAAATTGGTCGTATGTCGTGTTTCTAGATACCTTAAAAAATTTTTTATAAGAAATATCATAAGATAACCCCTCGCTAATATTTTCCATCATCGTAACTCCCCAATAACACATAATTGTAGGATTTTTCATTTCGATAACCACACGGTCAAACTATCAATTTTTGTCACGCCCCAAAATCCATGAGACACGGATATCGAGGCATGACCTTTTTAAAACAAAGAAAAGATAACCTGTTGGTACGAATTTAAAAAAAAATTTAAAAGAAAACACAAGCGAGCTAAAGGAACGATTAAACAATAAATAAAAGTATGTCAAACGCGGCTACACGACCAAAAGGTTTTGACAAAATTATAAAAGAAAAGAAACGAATGTAAATCGCCCGTAGGCTACAACCTCAAAATGAACTAACTAAAAAGAAAGTGACTAAAGAAGCCCCGAACCCATGCAACACCGCGCTAATGCACCTAGCCAACGCCTCAAGCTGATTTGTACCTGAAAGACAAAAATTGTAACGGTGAGTCCGACGCACATAACTAGAGGGGACGGCACCACAAATACCGTCACTCCATCCCTTAAATGCAAGAACTCACAAATTCTACAACTACGATAAACGACGTATAAAAAGAATATAACGACATTCTACAACTACGATAAATTAAATAAATTAACTAACATCAACACACATCTAAAGCATACATGGACCTCTCACGCCACCTACCCCGGTCCGTAAGGTAGGTCATTCCCTATCCCTTCGGCCGTCATATGTCCCCGGAATTAGGGAGAGACATAGACCATTGCAACATAAAAGTAGATTTATAGTACGCACTTGGACCTCTCACGCCACTCGCCCCAGTCCGTAAGACGAGTCATTCCCTATCCCTTCGGCCGTCATCTGTCCCCGGAATTAGGGAGAGACATAGACCATTGCTAACATAAAAGTAAATAGTGCACACTGGGACCTCTCACGCCACTCGTCCCGATCCGAAAGACGAGTCATTCCCTATCCCCTCGGCCGTCTTCTGTCCCCGGAATTAGGGAGAGACAGAGACCATTGCCACTACAGCTAAATCACAAGGCCTCGGCCAATAATATACATCCATGCAAATAACACATTCTCATACGGCCTCGGCCAATAATAGAAATCCACGCAAATGACACATTCTCATACGGCCTCGGCCAATAATATAAATCCACGCAAATGACACATTCTCATACGGCCTCGGCCAATAATATAAATCCACGCAAATAACACATTCTCATAATACCAACATTCTCAAACGTCACTATAACGTCAATCAACATAGCACATAACCATATGTACTAAATTCGCAACTAGACAAACAACTCCAATAACGTAAAATCCCATTCGGGCCTTTTAACAAACACCTTGTATGCACAATCTAAAACTCATCTCTTTTCAACAATATTTTACTCAATTCTATCAACAATCATCATAACATATATTTAACGCATAAAACACGCAAACCCGTCAATATTCTCATCAATCCAAAATTTATATATATCTAAGGTCTCAACCTCTACCATTCAAATAAATGAAATTAAAAGTGTAGCAACTAACCCCAATTAACAATATAAGAACATAATTAATATAAAAGGAAAAAAACCCCCAATTTATAATAAACGTAAAACCTAATCCTAACATACACCCTCGTCTAGTCGCTATGGATAACCCCCGTTAGCTTAGAGCGCAGAGGAGATGCTTCCGGTATGAACCCGCTAATGGTGGTTTCCTTCTTCTTCTTCTCTTTCTTTTCTTTTCTCTCTTTTCTCTCTTCTTACTCTTTCTCTCTCTTGCTTACTAGTTTACTGAATCTTATCTGTAGAAAGTGGCTGAAAAGAGTTTATAAAAGCTGTTTTGATAAAGTTTGTGGTAACGAACTATTTGGTCCCCAAAGTTTTAAAAGTTAACTCTTAATCCAAAAATATAGTTTTACTACTCAAAAATAACAAATCTTTAGAAACAAAACTATTGGGTCCTTTTTATAAGTAAAATTAGTAACAGGTTTTTAAAATAAAGTTTTTCGGAAGAGTTTCGGTTTTTGGCTAAAAATTAGTCGATTGACCGGTTTTTGGTAAAATTTTGAATAAAACGCTTTTGGATAAATTAAATCATAATAAAAACCATTTATATAAAAAAAATACGGGATGTTAAAACTAACCCTCCTTAAAAGAATTTCGTCCCGAAATTTCCTATCTAAACAACTATATCCAGAAGTGATAAACTTTTATAAACAAGGCCATAAAATTTAAACGTGTAATACGTGTCATCATCTAAGAAATAAAATACTCAGGGTACACAACTCATACCACTCTTCCATCCATAACTCAAGTAAACGAAAGGTACGTAAGTATCAAGATAATGTAAAACAATGACTAATGAAATAAAAGGCAATAATGTAACGAAGGTAACATGTTTCTAGCTCAACAACCAAGATGACATGCTTCTATCTCAACAACTCCACAACGTCTACAAAACTCAAAATACATGAACTACACGTAAGAATCTCAAACAAGGTAAACACCTATATGCAATATCCACCATAATAAGAGACAACAACTCGAAGAATTTTAAACGTACCCAAGACTCAACGTACGGGTATTTCTAGTAAACTAAGCTCTAATAAACTAAGCACCAAACTCTAGGCGTTACAACCCTTCCCCGATAAAGAAATTTCGTCCCGAAATTAGAATGCATCTAAAGAAAAGTACCTAAGGAAAAGTCGAGATTAGGATACTTCCTCTTCATCTCATCCTCACGTTCCCATGTTGCCTCCTCGGCCCCGTGGTGTTTCCAAACCACCTTTACTAATCTAATCGTTTTTCCTCGGAGTTCCTTCTCTTGCACATCGATAATCCTCATAGGTCCCACTTCGTAGGTCACATCCGTACTAACCTCAATGTCCTCAAAGTCCACCACGTGTGAAGGGTCGTGATGATACTTTTTCAACATCGACACATGGAACACCGGGTGAACCCCCGCCAACTTTGGTGGTAAGTCCAACCGGTAAGCAACTTCTCCAACTCGGTCCACGATCTCAAATGGTTCGATAAATCTCGGGCTCAACTTTCCTTTTGAACCAAACCTCGTAACCCCCTTCCTGGGCGAAACCTGCCAAAAATACTTGATCCTCCTTTTTGAACTCCAAAGGTCTCCTCCTCTCCTCCTCTTATCCGCATAACTCTTTTGTCTACTTCGGGCCGTCTCAAGCCTTTGTCGAATTAACTTAATCTTTTCTGTCATTTCTTGAACCAATTGCGGTCCTAACATTTCCGCTTCCCCCACCTCGGTCCAACACACCGGAGACCTACACGGCCGCCCGTATAAAGCCTCGAAAGGTGCCATGCCAATACTAGCTTGAAAGCTATTATTATATGCAAACTCAACCAAGGGTAGATGGCTCTCCCAGCCTCCCTTGAAGTCATTCACACATGCGCGCAACATATTCTCTAACACTTGGATAGTCCGCTCCGATTGTCCATCCGTTTGAGGATGAAACGCCGTGCTCATTGTCAATTTGGTCCCTAAGGCATTTTGCAATGCGCCCCAGAACCTCGACACAAACCTCGCGTCTCGATCCGATACTATCGAAATCGGCACCCCATGAAGTCTAACAATTTCCTTAATATACTTCCGTCCCAAAATTTCCACCGAATTTGTCGTCTTAATCGCAATGAAGTGTGCGGATTTGGTCAAACGGTCGACCACAACCCACACAACGTCATTCCCACCTACCGACTTAGGTAAGTTGGTCACAAAATCCATTGCTATCCTTTCCCACTTCCATTCCGCTACCGGTAAGGGTTGGAGCATACCCGCCGGCCTTTGGTGTTCCGCCTTCACTTGTTGGCAAGTTAGGCACTTGCTAACATATGAAGCTAAATCTCGTTTCATTCCGGGCCACCAAAATTGTCTCTTCACATCGTGATACATTTTCGTCCCGCCGGGATGAACGGCTAATCGGGAGTGGTGAAACTCCTTTAATACCTCATTCCTCATATTTTCCGTCACGTAAGTCATTCCCTTAAATCGTAGTCCTCCATCAGTTCCTTTCGTCCAACCATCTAATCCTTCGCTATAACTCATCTGTTTCTCATAGCTCTCCACTTTCTCGTCCCCATCTTGTGCTTCCAGAACCCTACTCACAAGTTCCGGTTGTACCACTATTGTGTACAAGGTCCCCACATCAACATGTCCCAACTCCAAGTCGAACTCGTTCACTTTTCTCATCATCCTCCATTCCTCGATCGCCACATGCGCTAGGGTCGCATGAGACTTTCGACTCAAAGCATCCGCCACTACATTGGCCTTTCCCGGATGATAGTGCAAGTCATAGTCGTACTGTTCGAAATATTCCATCCATCGTCGTTGTCGCATATTTAGATCACGTTGGGTAAAAATATGCCCTAAGCTCTTGTGATCCGAAAACACTTCGAACTTTTCCCCGAACAGATAATGTCTCCATATCTTCAACGCATGAACTATTGCCGCTAGCTCTAGGTCATGAGTCGAATAGTTCTTTTCGTGAACCTTTAATTGTCGCGAAGCATATGCGATAACCTTTCCGTCTTGCATCAAGACGCAACCCAAGCCTTCCTTTGAGGCATCGCAATACACTTGATAACCCTTTCCTTGCTCGGGAATAACTAGTATGGGAGAACTAGTCAACCGCTTTTTGAGCTCTAGGAAAGCTTTCTCGCAAGCCTCACTCCACACGAACTTCACCCCTTTCTTGGTAAGGTAAGTCATTGGAGTTGCTAACTTCGAAAAATCCTTGACGAACCGTCGATAGTATCCCGCTAAACCCAAGAAACTTCGAATCTCGAACACATTCTTCGGTTGTGCCCATTTCGAAACCGCCTCAACTTTCGTCGCGTCCACCTTGACCCCTTTTTCCGAGATCACATGTCCAAGAAATTTCACCTCATTTAGCCAAAACTCACATTTGCTAAATTTTCCGTAAAGTTGATGCTCTCTCAACATGAGCAACGCTAAACGGAGATGCTCCTCGTGTTCCTCTCTTGAACTCGAGTAAATCAAGATATCGTCGACGAAGACCACCACAAACTTGTCGAGATACTCCTTAAAGATTCGGTTCATTAACAAATTCAGATGTAATAAATTAAAAATAAATTTTACAACACAATAAAAACTCAAATAAAAATATAGAACTCTACGGGATATTACCATAAATTTAATTATTAATCAAAATTTGAAAAAAAATAGCAATTGAATATTTATTTTTGAAAACGGGACTTTGTGTCGTTCAATTGATTGACTGCATAAAAGAAAAACCTATATTTTTTTAGTTTTTTCGGAGTTTAAGAAAAAATTCTGAATAAACAAGTTTTTGAAAAAACAACTATAGTTTATGCTAAAAATAGCACATTCATAGAAAATATGGTAATTGTTGTAAGATATTATTGGACTATTGGGCCTTACTCATAGTGGGCTTAAGTTGGGCTTTCTATCTTGTATAACCCTAACCTCTAGTATATAAAGAAGGTTAGGGTCCCCTTGTAGTGATACATTCTGATTAATAAAGACCCCGTTGTTGTCTCTCTCTATATTCTCTCTATATATCTATATACATATATATGTGAGCTAATATGTCACACAACACGTTATCAGCACTTTGCTCGCAGAGAATAGGATATACGCTCGCGGATATTGGAGATTTTTGGTAAACGCACGGATATTGGGTATTTATAAACCTTGAGGTTTATCCTGGTTTTTTTTAGGGTTTTGTTATATCGACCTTCACCAACATACCGTGCGTAAGGTATCGAATTCAAACAAAATATTAGAGTTTGCTGAAATTATATATTGAAATTATACTGTGTAATATGTATCTTGTGTATAGTCCATGATTTAGTTATATGTAAAACGTCAGGACTAAATCATCCTATATTATTCAATTAAATTATATATTACACATATATATAATCCTGAATATATAATATGTATCATATATCGACATATATACTGTGTTATGCTATATGTTTTTTTAATTGAATAAATTGATATGTTTGCATGCATATTTAACCACTTTGCATGTTAAAAATTATCATATATAGAATTAATTGGTAATTAAAAATATATTGATTGCTTGCATGTTAAAATATTTTTTTACCATATATAGAATTAATTGGTAATTAAAAATATATTGCTTGGTTGCATGTTAAAACTACTATGTATAGAATTATTCATATGGCGATAAACATAGATAATTGATTGATATATTGTTAGCATAATCATATTTTTTTTGATATTATCATATATATAAATATCACATATGCCAGTAAATTATTGGATTAGATCTAATTGATAATCTTAAATTGATTTGATTTGATATGTTAGAATCTTTATGGATTGATTGATAATCTTAAATTGATTTGTTTATAACACCAAATCTACTGCATGATTAGATAGATCCTAAAATATATTTACTGCCTGTTTATATATGTGTGGTTAATCTAGATAGATATTCTCTATGCTGTTAATATTAATGCCATATATAATTTGCGAAATCATATATTTTCACATTTAAGTTGGAAAAATTATGAAACTTCCCTAAATAGGCTCACCTATTTGGATACGATGTCTAGGAAAGATATAGGCGGAAGTCGATATCCTAATGAGGTCGGGTTTTAAGTGGCATTCGTGCCCTCCACCCTCACCGTCTTTCCTGGTCGTTTTTCAAGTACAGCTACCGAAAGGGGTTGACTAAATAATAATTTCCCCGAATGTGTTTATATAGTGATGTATGTTTCGCCGAATTGGTGTCTCAGTATCGACCCGTCGTTCGATAAATGAGAACCAATTCACATTAAAAGCAAAACTATTTTCGAACCTGTCGTTTCGAAACAAAGTTTGTGCTTGTGCAAACCATAAACATATAAACCAGTCGTTTTATATGAAAAATAATTCAGAACTCCCAACACATGTTGGATGCCATCTATGATGAGAAAATTCGTAAAACATACTTGCGAAATGACTGTTTAGACGTTGATGTTATTTCGTCACCACATGTTAGTCACCCTGATGTGTGAAAATGTGATGCCTAATTTTTTGTTTGGATGCCATCTTTGATGAGTAAAACACGAGTTTGTTGTTACTCGCGATATGAAAGATAAGGCGTTGATGATATTCCGCCGCCACATTTGAGACGTGATGACGTCTATGGTGAACAAATGTCTGAAATTGACATATTGGAGCAATCCTTCATCAAAATACTAGCTTGGAAATTGTATTCCATAAGCAGTATCATGAATTTATATTCACCATGTTCCTTTATTGCCCATCTGTTATTGGATAAGAAAATTACCCCGGTGAGTAGTTTTAATCCTATTGGGTCAATGGCGAATTGTTTGCCTGATATTAATGCTCTTCGTGTACATTTTTTTCCACGAATCGAGAACCGAGACAAGTGTTATTTGTCTCGAACTGTCGCGATCCCGATGAATCGCCTAGCCAAGCAAGATTTTAGACAATCGTCAAAATCGAAAACCCGTGGCTCCAAGACAGTAATTGAAAGGAACAATATGGCCCGTTGTCACAAAGCAAGAGATAATGCTCAATGAGGCAACTCTATGCTATAAAGACAAAGGTCATGCACGGTTACTCCTTAAATAGTTCAAAACTATTACAAAGGTGCAAAAACCGATGCTAATGTGGTTAAAGCTAACTGAAAGGAAACTCTTGAGACCCCCGGTTTTGTGGCTCAAATGAGTTTGATACCTTTCTTTATTGATTTTGATAAATCATTGAGCCATTTTTCGCTCATCTGGATTATGTTTTTCCATTTGGAATATGATTTTTCCATTTGGACATACTTTTGGATTATGGTTTGCCTGTTTACAAAATTTCTCGAAATAATTTAAAGTGTTTTGAGCAAATTCCTTTGACAAATGTGACCAAACTTTAAATTATGAAATTTTAGGCAATACTTATGGGATAGTTGTTTTTTTTGGAAATAGTGGGTAACAGTGTACCACATAATTTCACCAACTACTTGCCTAAAAGAGTCCTTTGGTAAGACCAGATTGATTTGTCAAATATGAGGTCTTATACTCATGTAGGTCCTGCCGTACCTTGTTGAGTTATAAAATATTCGAGAAAACCAGTGTTATCTGGTAATAGCTCATAAAAGAATTAAAATTTCTTTACATAACCTCCATTCAATACGACCAAAAGCGTATTTTAGAGGAGTTGAAATGTCTTTCAAGTGGTTGCTACCACATTCTTTAACGCATTTAAAGTTACCTTATCATTTCGCCTGTCGTCGAATGATAAATGATTTAGATGCTAAGACATGATTGTCTGTACTATCATTCGCCTGTCGTCGATTGATAAGAGCATTTTGATATTGTGGCATTGACCGGATGAGATATTCTCGGGTCAAAAGACGATAGTTGATTTATAATCGCATCGCATTTGGATTCTCTTTGAGGATATATTTCGTGAATAATCCGAAATTAATGCGACTAATGCTCACTTTGAAAGACTAGTATGTGTAAAGATCACGAAATGAACTCGTAGAATTCTTGTAAAGAATTGAAGGACTTATTGTGGACTTATCCAACCATAAGACGGACCATAAATATAAATGGTTATGGTTGATGCATCGACAATAAGGTCACATGATTATTGTTGTCCACAGAAATGCAGCATTTCCCAAACTTTTAGCCTTATCATTAAGTTGATAGCTCATGATCCGGATTATCCTGAAAAGTCTAGTCGACTTGATAATACCGAAGAGTAAGAATCGAAAATTCGATTTGAATTACTTGAGTTTGCAAATTGAAATTGAACATCCTGTCGATTATGTTCAGACCCAAATGGACTCACGGAAAGTTTGATGATGCGACTGCAAATGATTGCACGCATTTCTTAGTCTTGCGCACCAAGATTTATATTTCCGTGTGGGGTTATGCTATTTTGCTGCATTGGTCCGTTATGAGGCCCATAGACACTCAAACACCATATGCGTACCAGCTGGTTACTGGTTATGAGCCAGAAGTCTCATATTAACGCATGTTTGGAGTGCTTAATTAATATTTTGATTGAGCCGCTATAGCGTTCAAAATATGGACCTCTGAAGGGGACATAAGTCGATTATGAATCCCCTGCCTATCATTTGATAGAGTAACCTTGGCAAGCGATCTCTTTACCGCATGATATGCGAAAGTGACATCGCTAAGACTGTTCTCCCCATCGTTAGGGGGAGATTTGCACGTTACCGTTGATAAGGAACGACGTGAAGTAACGTGGCATAACCCACTCAGTCTTAGCTTGATCCCCAAAACTGTACTTAGTGATAAGTAAGTGCATAGACTCCCTCAAGTCTAACTAAATGCCAGACGCATTTAATGACTTTATGAGATGTCACGAGATCATTTATACCTGCTGCAAAATGCTTGCAAGGATAGACGTCCCTGTCGGACGCCGTGTTCCTGTCGTAACACGTTGCTATGGTCGAACCCGCCAAGCAAAGGACGCTGCCGTCGGTCGTCAGTCTGTCGTCCTTCCCAAGATACGAGGAGGTTGACCGGTTCCAAATTCGTTTAGCCCCAGAGGTGGTGAACTGAAACTCGTTTGTCGCATGAGATTATAAAGGATCAAGGAGATGTGTGATTTCCTCCTCATCCTAAGAATTTCAAAATATCTGTCGATCATGATATCTTAGACGATATTGAAGCGAAACGAGACTGTCATTGATTACTTGTTGATATATTCGGTGACGACTGATAATATGAGCAAATTATGACAAGGAACCATGTACCGTTGCCTGAAGTCAATGGAAAATAGACTGTACTAATGGAAACTTGTAATCCAAGTAGACTCCTTAGCGAAAGTGTGTTCGGACTTGTAGCTCCAACACCACCAATGTTAAACGAGTTCGTTTATTTGGTTATTCGTAAGGAAAAATGATGAGAATAATGAGATTGTAGAATGCTCGCCTAGTAGCGCATGGCTTCTCTCACACCTTGGAATTGATTACGAGATAGTTGATTTCCTCGTAATGGACATTATAATAATCCCTTACTTTACCAGTTTAGTAGTTTCCGAAAAACTGAGTATGCAGCCATGAATGTGGTCACGGTTTTATCTCTATGGGGATTTAGACAAAGAGATACAGATGAAGGTCCCTGGGTGACTTCATATGCTTTAATCAAGTAGTTCCTGACCACGGAACACGATCTCAATTAAATGAGACGTTCACTATATGGATTAATATAATTCGAGCGGATGTGGTATACCCGCCTAAGTGAGTACTTGTTTAGCTTGGGACACTTGAACAAGTATTATGCCCTTGCGTGTTTTATTACGCGATCCATTTTGGATTTGCCTTCGAGATGAAGGATCTTGGGAAGACACGGTAGTGACTCGGCCCGATGATCGAGTCCCGTAAAGATTGAATCTAAGTCCATGATTCAGACTACACCCAGAAGGTGTTATGACGTTTTAGTCATCATGATGCTAGTCGTCAGATTCTCCCATGATCGTTCGATCACTAGACATTGATATAGACCCAGTCCGTCCCTGATGAGACGATGAAGAGATATTGAATCATGATGTTCATATCTAAGTACAATATGCGCATCATTGTACTTGGTCTAATGTGCTAGGACGAACATCTCGTCTGCTGTGAATGGTATAGCTCGACACAGCATCGCGCTAACACGCTGCCATCGAAATGGCACTAAAGACACATTCCCTTACCTTATGGTAATTTTGGAAGTGGGCTAGTTTATCCCATTTGCGTCATTGAGTGTACCTACCCTCTTTGGTACTCGAATTAATGCAACTCTTTTTCGGTTATACCGATGCTGGTTACTTATCAGACCCGCATAAAAGATATTCCTATCATGATATGTCTTTACCATTAGGAATAAGGCGATATCCTGGAGGTCTTGAAATGACTCCAAACGAATCACTATGATCTACTCGTGCTCTATGAGACGACTAGAGAGTGTATATGGCTTCGAGCTAGTATTAGCCATATTTGAATTACATATGCTCTGTCTCACGATCCAGATAAAACACTTGTCTTATTTAAGGACAACTTGTTGTTATCGATCAAGAGAGACATGACTATATTATGCTATTTAGTATTTCTCGCCGAAATAAATCTTCACATATGAAGTTTAAGAGCATCCAGTTGAATGCTCGTTCTATTTCACGTTAGATTTTCTTGCATCCAGTCGTGTGCAAGTAAATGAAGCATCCAGTCGAATGCTCGTACTCTTTCTTGAAATATGAAATCCTTGCACCCCGTCGTATGCAAGTGAGGGGGAGCATCCAGGTGAATGCTTATTGCACTAATTACTACTTAGTCGAAATCCTCACACCTTGTCGTGTGCAAGTGAGAGGGAGCATCCAGTCGCATGCTCGTGTACTCTTTTTGTCCTTAGACCAAGGTTTTTTTCCCACTGGGTTTTCCTTGGCAAGGTTTTTAGCGAGACACGTTCCCATCATATCTCACTTAAGATTGCCGAAATTAGGGGGAGTATCCTGTTGTATACTTCTTACCACTGTGTACTCTTTTGTCCTTCGACTAGAGATTTTTTCCCACTGGGTTTACTCTAGCAAGGTTTTGATGAGGCACCTGTTTTGTGGTTGATCCCTACTACTACCATTGTTGCACTCTTTTTCCTTCGATCAGAGATTTTCCCATTAGGTTTGCTCTGTCAAGGTTTTGATGAGGCACACTGTTTTGTGGTTAGTTACTTACATGATATTTCGGCCTATATCATTCGGCTACACAGTTTCTCCTAGGTACCGGTTTTGTCCCACACTGGGTTTTCCGGCCCTAAGGTTTTTATGTGTTTAGCACTGCGAATGAACTCGACTCAGATCGACTGCATGAAGACGAAGAATTCAAGAAGTCCAAAGGGGGAGTGTTGTAAGATATTATTGGACTATTGGGCCTTACTCATAGTGGGCTTAAGTTGGGCTTTCTATCTTGTATAACCCTAACCTCTAGTATATAAAAAAGGTTAGGGTCCCCTTGTATTGATACATTCTGATTAATAAAGACTCCGTTGTTGTCTCTCTCTATATTCTCTCTCTATATCTATATACATATATATGTGAGCTAATATGTCACACAACAGTAATGTTATAAACAGGATAATTTAGAATCAATTAACAAAAAGCTCACATATAAAACCAAACACAACTCTTAATAAATCTAACTTATAAAAATTTGTTACCCAACGCATGAATCAGCTTTTTATAATCAAGCTTTTTTATGACTACTTTTAACCAATCAAATTGATGTCAAACGGACCAAGTATTAAATTCATGTTTTTATTTAATTCCCCAATCATAACTAGAACCGTTACTCAATAAATATTCCAAAATAAACTTGGTTGTTTAGCTAAAAAAAACATATGAAATAATAAAGTGGATTAGGGCACGTGTAGGAAGAAAAAGATGTATTGTTGTTTTGATTAATAATTTTGAAATCATAATATGCATGTTTGGTTTACCTTTACTTTATTTTACTTATAAGTATACAAGTAAAATTTTACTTATGAGAGAAAAAGCAAATCGTAGCCACCGTAGCTTAACAAATGTAACAATTTTTAAGCTACATAAAAATAGTGGTTTAGATTTGTGGCATGTAGATTTGCAAAAGTGGTTTAGTCCATATGGACGAATAATACTTGTAAACTTCAAATCTTCAATAAAAACGAGAGTACTATTGTTTTGTAGATGACTCTTTCGATTTATTATATGACTTGGCGTAGGCTTTTTAACTTAACAATTGTCATTTTGGCTTAGCGTAAGACACTTTGACTTACCAAAAGTCAATTTGTCTCAAGCAACATTGTCTTAGCAAAAGTTTCTTTGACTTAACAGCAGACACTTTGACTTAGCGTAAGTCACTTTGTCTTACCAATTAGCTTAGAAATAGCCATTTTGGCTTAATGTAAGACACTTTGACTTATCAAAAGCAACTTTGTCTTATCCTACATTGTCTTAGCAAAATGTTCTTTGACTTAACAATTGCCATTTTGGCTTAGGGTAAGCCACTTTGGCTTAACAAAAGACACTTAGTCTCATGCCACATTGCCTTAGCAAAAGGCTCTTTGACTTAACAATAGCTATTTTGGCTTCGCGTAAGCCACTTTCGCTTAGCGAAAACCCCTTTGTCTTAGGCCATATTGTCTTAGAAAAAGACTTTTTGACTTAACAATAGCCACTTTGGCTTAGCGTAAGCCACTTTGACAAAGCAAAAGACACTTTCTCTAGTGCCACATTGGCACTAGAGAAACAAGAGTACTATTGTTTTATAGGTGACTCTTTCGGTTTATTATATGACTTAGTGAAAACCTTTTTGACTTAACAATTGTCATTTTGGCTTAGCGTAAGACACTTTGCCTTAGCAAAAGTCATTGTCTCAAGCAACATTGTCTTAGCAAAAGTCTATTTGACTTAACAATAGACACTTTGACTTAGTGTAAGTCACTTTGTCTTACCAAAAGCCACTTTCTCTTGTGTCAAATTAACTTAGCAGTAGTCATTTTGGCTGAGTGTAGGCCCATTTGGCTTATCAAAATCAACTTTGTCTTAGCAAAATGCTCTTTTACTTAATAATTGCCACTTTTGCTTAGTGTAAGCCACTTTATCTTAGCAAAATCCAGTTAGTCTCATGCCACATTGTCTTAGCAAAATCCAGTTAGTCTCATGCCACATTGTCTTAGCAAAGGGCTATTTGACTTAACAATAGCTACTTTGGCTTCGTGTAAGCCGCTTTCGCTTAGCGAAAACAACTTTGTCTTATGCCATATTGTCATAGCAAAAGGCTCTTTGACTTAACAATAGCGAATTTGGCTTAGCGTAAGCCACTTTGACAAAGCAAAAGCCACTTTCTCTTGTGCCATATTGGCTTAACAAAAACCTCTTTAACTTAGCAATAGCCTCTTTGGTTTAAGATAAGGCACTTGGTCTTATTCCTCATTAGCATAGTAAAAGTCTCATTGACTTAGAAATAGCCACTTTGTCATGGCGTAAGATTCATTGGCTTAGAAAAGCCACTTTCTATTATGCCACATTGGCTTAGAAAAAGGCTCTTTGACTTAGCAACAATCACTTTTGCTTAACGTAAGCCACTTTGTCTTAGCAAAAGCCACTTTGACTTAGCGAAAGCTTTTTTGTCTTAAGTCACATTATTTTAGCAAAAGGCTCTTTGACTTAACAATAGACACTTTGGCTTAGCGTAAGTCACTTGCTCTTAGCACAAGCCACTTTCTCTTGTGCCACATTAGTTTAGCAATAGCCATTTTGGCCGAGTGTAAGCCACTTTGCCTTATCAAAAACAACTTTGTCTTATGCTACATTGTCTTAGCAAAAGCCTATTTAACTTAACAATAGTTACATTGGATTAGCGTAACCACTTTTTCTTAGGAAAATCCATTTTGTCTTATGTTACATTGGCTTAGAAAAAGGCTATTTGGCTTAGCAACAACCACTTTTGCTTAACGTAAGACACTTTTGCTTAGTAAAAGACACTTTCGCTTAGCAAAATCCACTTTGACTTATCCCACATTGTCTTAGCAAAATGATTTTTGACATAGCAATAGCCACTTTGGCTTAACGTAATCCACTTTGACAAAGCAAAAGCCACTTTCGCTTGTGCCACATTGGCTAAGCAAAATGCTCTTTTGCTTAGCAATACCTACTTTGGCTGAGCGTAAGCCACTTTGGCTAAGAAAAATCCACTTTGTTTTATGCCACATTGTTTAGCAAATAGCTTTTTGGCTTAGAAATAGCCACTTTGTGTTAGCGTAAGACACTTTGGTTTAGGAAAACCCACTTTGGTTTAGGAAAACCCACTTTGGTTTAGGAAAAACCACTTTGTTTTAGCAAAAGCCACTTTGTCTTGTGCCACATTAGCTTACTCAAAGGCTATTTGGCTTAGAAATATCCACTTTGGCTAAACAAAATCCACTTTCTCTTGTGCCACATTGGGAGAGGAAAGGGCTCTTTAGCATAGTAATATCCACTTTGGCTTAGCAAAAGCAACTATGTCTTGTGCCACATTGTCTTAACAAAAGGCTTTTTGACTTAACAATAGCCATTTTGGCTTCGCGTAAGCCACTTTGTCTTATACCACACTTTCTTAGCAAAAGTGTAAAATCCCGTATTTTATTTTATTTTATCTGGTCACTAATGTTTAATATTTAAAGATTAGTTTAATATTTTTGGCAACGTGGTGGGTTGTTTAGTATTTAGCAATTTTAAGGGACCAAGCTAGTAATATGGAGGATTAGTAATTAAATTACAATTAACGTAAGGGAAATTAGAGAGTCTCAAGGAAGAAGAAAACGAAACTGTAGAAACATAAAAGTCTGTCTTTATGATTTAAGGTTGTAATGTACAGAGAGAAATCGAACTTATTGTCTGTCCGAAACCGCTCAACTCCTTCATCTGCCTCGACCATATACACAATTGTTCATATATACATACCTATAGGTATATATACACATACCAGACCGACAAAAATAAATAAACTCCCCCACTTTCATTAGCCTTATACACGTATAGATAGGGAAAGAGAAGATAATCAGAAATGGGGCATCTAGGCAATATTGAGGCAGTCTTTGAGTCTTGTTTAGTCTTATGATCAAGGTGAATATAGTTTCTCTGTTCCTTTTAGATCATAGTTTGGCAACATAAAAGCTAGGGCTTTTATGAAGACTTATATTTTATCAACTAAATATTTAGTGTAACTAGTTTGGGATTAAAGTTCTAAGGAGATATATTACTTAGATTTATATATAAGTATCCACGAAAACAATAAAGTAGTTAGTGTTGGGTAATTATTGACTAAGACTTTGAGTTAAAGGATCAATATTTGTGTATCATCATTAAGTAGGTTTCTGTAATAATTTTGTTAAGTTTTGAGCACCCTGGATGGCGATTGGAAACCACCAGTGAGTCTATTGGTTTTTTTTTTTTGAAAATTAAATGATCTATAGGAGGAGTTAGTCTGCTACTTGTTGCTAGTATTGCTGGTCAAGTTTGTTTGGTTTGGGGATTAAAGATAAATATAAACACTAGAGTTTTGCAAGTATTAGATTGAGTTAGTTTATATGTTTGTTATATGTAAGGAATGTACAATTGTATTGATTTAAGTGTGATGATTATATTTTCAGGTCGTTGACAATTTTGGTGTGTATAAGTGTTTCGGGGTTCTCAACCCGAATCAGGTGAGTGGGTTTTTCCTTACTACTATAAAGTATCCCATTGCATTTTTAGTGATTATTCCGCAAAACAGTATTATCTATATAAGTACATTTTTAGCTACTATGGCTCAACGTAAGCCACTTTGTCTTGGGAAAAGCCACTTTCTTTTGTGTCACATTGTTTAGCAAAAGGCTCTTTAGCTTAGCAATAGCCACTTTATCTTAGCGTAATCCACTTTAGTTTATGAAAAGGCACTTTGTTTTGTGCCACATTAGCTTATCAAAAGGCTCTTTGGTTTAGCAATATCCATTTTGGCTTAGCAAAAACCAATTTCTCTTGTGCCACATTGGCTGATCAAAAGGTTGTTCGGCTTAGCAATAGCCATTTTGGTTGAGTGTAAGACAATTTGGCTTAGCAAAAGAAACTTTGTCTTATGCCATATTGTCTTAGCAAAAGGCTCTTTGACTTAACAATAGCTACTTTGGCTTAGCGTAAGCCACTTTTGCTTAGCAAAAGCCACTTTGTCTTATGCCACATTATCTTACCAAAAGGCTCTTCGGCTGAACAATAGCGACTTTGGCTTCACGTAAGCCACTTTTGCTTGGCGAAAGCCACTTTATCTTATACCACATTGTCTTAGCAAAAGGCTATTCGACTTAACAATAGCCATGTTGACTTAGCATAAACCATTTTGTCTTATCAATGGCCAATTTATCTTTTGCTACGTTGGCTTAGCAAAAGGCTCTTTTGCTTAGCAATAGCCACTTTGTCTTAGTTTAAGCATCTTTGGCTTAGGAAAAGTCACTTTCTCTTGTGAGAGATTAGCTTAGCAATAGCCATTTTGGCTGTGTGAAAACTATTTTGGCTTATCAAAAGTAACTTTGTCTTATGGTACATTGTCTTAGCAAAAGGCTCTTTGACTTAACAATTGTCACTTTGTCTTAGAGTAAGCCACTTTTGTTTTAGTAAAAGACACTTTGTCTTATGCCACATTAGCTTAGAAAAAGGCTCTCTGAATTAACAATAGCCACTTTGGCTTAGCGTAAGCCACTTTTTATTGTGTCATATTGGCTTAGCAAAAGGCTCTATGGCTTAGTAATAGCCACTTTGTGTTAGGATAAGCCAATTTGTCTTATGTCTCATTAACTTAGAAATAGCCACTTTGGCAAAGCGTAAGATTCATTGACTTAGAAAAACCCAATTTGTATTAGGACACATTGGCATAGAAAAAAACTATTTGTCTTAGCAACAACCGCTTTTGCTTAACGTAATCCACTTTTAAAGGGCTTTTTCCACTTTGTCTTAACGTAATCCACTTTATCTTGTCCCACATCTCCTTCATTAATAAAAACAGTGCTCCAAGTGTGGATGGATTTACTGGTGGTTTTTTTACTACCAATTGGGGTCTAGTTGGTAATGATGTGTGCTCTGCAATATTCTCTTCCTTTGCTGGGCAATTACTTCCTAAAGGTATCAGTAGTACTATTATTTCTCTTATTCCTAAAAATCAAGCTCCTAATGATTTTTCAGAATATAGACCTATCAGTCTATGCACTTTTATTAACAAAGTGATTTCAAAAATTATGGCTAAGAGGTTATCTACTATCTTGCCAATTCTTATTTCTTCTAATCAAAGTGGCTTTGTTCAGAACAGAGATATAGTGGAGAATATATTATTGGCCCAAGAATTTATTGCTACTCTTAATAAGAAAAACAGTGGGAAAAATCTGGCTATTAAGCTTGATATGAAAAAAGCCTATGATAAAGTCTCTTGGCACTTTCTTATCTATGTTCTAAGAAAGTTTGGTTTTTCAGAGATTTATATTGATAGGATATGGAGAATAATTTCATGCAATGGGACCTCTATTTTGGTGAATGGTGTACCTACAGGGTATTTTTTCCCTTCTAATGGGCTGAGACAAGGTGATCCTATTTCATCAAGTCTTTTTATTATTTGCTCAGAAGTGCTAACTAGAAATCTAAATGCTTTAATGGTCAAGAAAAGTTGGAAAGCTTTCAAATCTCCTCTACATGTTCCTATTATAACTCATCTGGCTTTTGCAGATGACATCATCATTTTTAGTGCAGCTGATAAAAGATCTATTCTAAATATGAAAAATGTATTAAAGAGTTATAATGAAGATTCTGGGCAAGAAATTAGTTTGAACAAGAGCTTTGTCTATGTTTCAAAAAGTGTTGATAGAGAACAAAAGAAAGATATTTGTAAGGAATTATAAATAGAAGTAAAAAAGACTCCTTTTACTTATCTTGACTGCAAGCTGTATTCTGGTCATAAGAAGTGTGTACTCTTTCATGAACTGATCCTGAAAGTAAGAAAAAAATTAAGTAATTGGAAAAGTCCGTGGTTAAATATGGGTGGGAGACTTATTTTGATAAGATATGTGCTACAGTCTATCACAGTGTATACTTTATCATCTATGAATCCACCTAAGCAGGTAATCAAAAAAATTGATCCAATTTTGGCTAACTTTTTATGGGGTTCTTCTGATCTAGTAAAGAAGCATCAGTAGGTTAAGTGGAAGAAAGTTTGCTCTCCAGTAAATGAAGGTGGTCTAGGACTAAGAAGTTTTAATGATATTTCTAAGGCATTTGCAGCTAAATTGTGGTGGAATTTCAGAACAAAAAATAGCTTATAGTCTAATTTTTTGAAAGCTAAATTTTGTAGAAAAAAGCATTCTAATTGTGTTACTAATGGGAAAGTTGACAATACTTGGACAAGAATGTTAAAAATGAGGAATGAAGCTGAAAAACATATTGTTTGGCTAATAGGTGAAGGCAACATTTCACTCAATCAAGATAAATGGCTTGGTGAAGGTCCTTTGAAGGATGCTTATTTGGATAATAATATTATGGCTTCAGATGTTATAACTAATGGAGAGTGGGATAAAGAAAAAATTACTAATAGTATTCCTCAAAATTTGAGACATCTGTTTTCCAGTGATATTAGCATTAATAAGTTAAGAAAAGATACTCCCATTTGGATTGTTAATAAAATGGGTAATTTTAGTATAAATTTAGCTTGGGAACTTCTGAGAAACAAGTCTTCAATAAACTGGATAAGCAAGTTGTGTTGGGATAAAATGATACCTGTGAAGATTTCTTGTTTTATCTGCAATTCAAAAATTGGGAATTATGTTATCTTTTAAATGTGAATGATGTGGATGTAATGTGGAAGATTCAGAACACTTATTCAGTAATGGGCCTATAGCTACAGAAGTGTGGAATTTCTTTAATAACTTATTGGGTGTTATAAATACTCAAAGCTAGTAAGGGGCAAATTTATTTCTTGGTCGTCTCAATCAGGTTTTGTTATCTCTAAACTACAATGGAAACTCTGCAAAATCATTCCTGTGTTTATAGTTTGGGAAATTTGGAAAGCAAGATGCAGTAGTAAATACAATAATAAACAAATGAATGGAATAATGATTTGTGAGAATGTCATCAGTTTGATTAAAATTTACTCCAACAAGGATAAGTGTTTTCCTTCAAATTTTGATATCAAAACTGGAATTAATGCAATGGTGAATAATAATAAAAAGCTGAAGGTGGTAAAGTGGTTATGTCCCCCTAAAGGTTATAATAAAATTAATATTGATGGGAGTTTTATAAGGATCACAAATAAAAGTGGTGTTGGGGGTCTTATGCGAAATGATCAAGGCAAGTTTATTTTAGGGTTTTATACTTCTATCAACAGTAACTCTGGGCTTGAATCTGAGATGAAAGCATTATTATTGGGTGTTCAAATTGTTGGGGATTCCAATATAGGTTTTGAATCAGATTGTTTACAAATGGTGAATATTATACAAGGGAAGAGTAAGTGTCCTTGGGATTTAATATATCTTATGGATCTCATAAGTCAGCAATTCAAAATTCGTGAATTAACAATTATACATATAGAAAGAGAAGGTAATAAAGGAGCAGATTACCTGGTGAATTTAGGGTGCGAAGAAGACACAATAATTTCAAATTGTATAGAAGACTTCTCAGATTATTTCAAGGGGATAATCATCACTGAAGCTATGGGAATTTCTTACCTACGAATCAAATGATCTTTGAGTTGTTTTCTGGAAGAAGAAGAGAGACAATCTCTCTCTAAAGAGGAAAGTGATGATTCCACAGTAGACGAAGGGTTCAACAGAGTTAGTAATGGGACGCGTGTTCAGAGTTTCATTTTATTCTTTTTAGTCCTAAAGTTTCTGTCGGTTTGCAATTTATTGCGTTAGATTGTAATTATGACAATTTTCCACTTTGTTCTTTAATAAAATTGTGGGATTTCCCACTAATTATTTAAAAAAAAAAAAAAGGCTCTTTGGCTTAGTAATAGCCAATTTGTCTTAGAGTAAGCCACTTTGTCTTGTGCCACATTAGCTTATCAAAAGGCTATTTGGCTTAGCAAAATCCACTTTCTCTTGTGCCACATTGGCTAAGCAAAAGGCTCTTTAGCTTAGCAATAGTCACTTTGGCTGAGTGTAAGCCACTTTGTCTTAATAAAAGCAACTTTGTCTTATTCCACATTGTCTTGGCAAAAGGCTATTCGACTTAACAATAGCTACTTTGTCTTAGAGTAAGGCACTTTTTCTTAGCAAAAGCCACTTTGTCTTATGCTTCATTGGCTTAGAAAAAGGCTCTTTGGTTTAACAACAAGCACTTTTGCTTAATGTAAACCATTTTGGCTTAGCAAAAGCCACTTTGTCTTACGCCACATTGACTTAGCAAAAATATTTTTGACTTAACAATAGCCACTTTGTCTAAGCGTAAGCCACTTCGACAAACCAAAAACCACTTTCTCTTGTGCCACATTGGCTTCTTTGGGTTAGCAATACTTACTTTTACTGAGCGTAAGCCACTTTGGCTAAGAAAATGCCACTTTATTTTATGCCACATTGTTTAGCAAAAAGCACTTTGGCTTAGCAATAGCCACTTTGTCTTAGCGTAAGGCACTTTGTTTAGCAAAAGGCACTTTGGTTTAGCAATATCCACTTTGGCTTAGCAAAAGACACTTTTTCGTTTGCCACATTGGCTGAACTAAATGCTCTATGGCTTAGCAATAGCCACTTTGGTTGTGTGTAACTCACTTTGGCTTAGCAAAAGCAACATTGTCTTATGCCACATTGTCTTAGCAAAATGCTATTTGACTTAACAATGGCCACTTTGGCTTCGCCAAAGCCACTTTCGCTTAGTGAAAGCCACTTTGTCTTATGCCATATTATCTTAGCAAAAGACTATTTGACTTAACAATGGTCACTTTGGCATAGTGTAAGCCATTTTGTCTTAGAAAAAACCACTTTCTCTTATGGCATGTTGGCTTAGCAAAATGCTCTTTAGCATAGTAATAGACAATTTGGCTTACTGTAAACATTTTTGGCTTAGCAAAAGACATTTTCTCTTGTGCCACTTTGGCTTAGCAAAACGATCTTTGGCTTAGCAAAACGATCTTTGGCTTAGCAATAGCCATTTTCACTAAGTGTTAGCCACTTTGGCTTAGCAAAAGCCACTTTGTCTTATGCCACAATGTCTTAGTAAAAGGCTCTTTGACTTAACAATAGCCATTTTGGCTTAGCATAAGCCATTTTGCCTTACCAAAAGTCACTTTCTTTTGGGCCACACTGGCTTAGTAAAAGGCTCTTTGGCGTAGCAAAAACAAATTTGTTTTATGCTACATTGTCTTAGCAAAAGGCTCTTTGACTTAACAATTGCCACTTTGGCTTAGCGTAAGACACTTTGGCTTAGCAAAACTCAATTTGTCTTAGCAAAAGCCATTTTCTCTTGTGCCACATTAGCTTTGCAATAGCCATTTTGGCAGAATGTAAACCACTTTGGCTTAGCAAAAGCCACTTTGTTTTATGCCACATTGTCTTAGCAAAAGGTTATCTGACTTAACAATAGACAATTTGGCTTCGCTTCAGACACTTTCGCTTAGCAAACCTACTTTGTCTTATGCCACATTATCTTAGAAAAAGGCTCTTTGACTTACAAAGCCACCTTGGCTTAGCGTAAGCCACTTTGACACAGCAAAAGCCACTTTCTCTTGTGCCACATTGGATTAGTAAAAGGCTCTTTGGCTTAGCAATAGCCACTTTGGGTTATGATAAGCCCATTTGTCTTATGCCGCCTTGGCATAGTAAAAGTCTCATCGACTTAGAAATAGCCACTTTGGCACAGTATAAGATTCATTGGTTAGAAAAAGTCACTCTGTATTATGCCACATTGGCTTACAAAAAGGCTCATTGCCTTAGAAACAACCACTTTTGCTTAACCTAAGCCACATTGTCTTAGCAAAAGTTCTTTGTCTTAAGCCACATTGTCTTAGCAAAAGGCTCTTTAACTTAAACAATAGACACTTTGGCTTAGCATAAGTCACTTTGTCTAAGCAAAAGCCATTTTCTCTTGTGCCACATTAGCTTATCAATAGCCATTTTGGCTGAGTGTAAGCCACTTCGGCTTATCAAAAGCAACTTTGTGTTATGCTACTTTGTCTTAGCAAAAGGCTCTTTTACTTAACAATTGCCACTTTGGCTTAGCGTAAGCCACTTTGGCTTAGCAAAAGTCACTTTGTCTTATGCCACATTGTCTTAGCTAAATGCTATTTGACTTAACAATAGCCACTTTGGCTTCGTGTAAGCCATTTTCACTTTGCGAAAACCACTTTGTCTTATGACACATTTTCTTAGCAAAAGGCTATTTAACTTAACAATAGCCACTTTGGCTTAACATAAGCTACTATGACAAAGCAAAAGCCACTTTCTCTTGTGATAAAACAGGCAACAAAGTAAGGCCTTGTTTGTAAAGGTCGTTTAGATTTAGGATTGGATAACTAATAATGTGGGTCCCATACAAAATGTGTTTGGTAAAATCACTACAAGAAAATATTACGTTAGCAACAATTATTTTCTTGAAAACTATTATCAAAATGAGTATCGCTAAATTTCAGCAACTGTGTAGCAACATAATCAGTAAAATTTAGCGACATTCTTATACCAACAGTTTTCAAAAAGTTAATTGTTCATTTCCCGACATTTTCTTATAGTAAATAGAGTGACATGATATTAGTAATGAACCTAGAACAACACATTTTTTTTTGGTAAGTAGGTGTATATATATAGAAGCAGGACCTAACTCATATATACAATGAAGCACATAAAAACAATCAAGAGCAAAAAGCCTTCTCGGACACAATGAAACAAACCAAGATATCAAACTTGATAAACTACAACGTAGCAACAGCTAGACATCCAACAAACTACTAATCTCAGTCTATAAGATCAAAGTTAGATACAACAAACTCGCTAATCATAGTAGACTCGCATCAGAGTCAATTAATAAATAGGTGACCTAATATGTATCATGTGTAAACAGTCTCATCAAAGAAGGGAAATCTGCTCAAGCTCTCTAAACCAGGAACCATCAAACAAGATATATGACCAACCATCAGGCTCGTGAAGATCCGGGTCTCAACCTCTGTAGCATAACCCTAATCAATCATAAACCATCATAACAGAACCCATTCCACACTAAACAAAGCCTATAATCAGCTCCAGCTCTCTAAACTTGGAACAACCAACATGATCAGTATAATAACTAAAATCCAATACTAGCCCCAAATTTGCGCTAAACAAGCCTCCATTAGCCCTAGCTCTCCAAATTTGGTAACACAACAATTTCATTTGAAACCAAATCTGGCGACATGAAAAGTCCTAGGCCTCAGCCTCTGCAGCATAGCCCAAATGAGTATCAATCGAACATGCTAGATACAAGTACACGCTAAACAGGTTTTACAAATTAGCCCTAGATCTCTAAACACGGAACCAGTAAACAAAGTATATGACTAATCATCAAGCTCATGAAAATCCAGCCCTCGACCTCTATACATACACCAATCAGTCACAACCCCTCATAACATAACCCAGCCCATGCTAAACAAGCCTATAATCAGCTCCAACTCCCTAAACTTGGAAACCAATGAACACAATCATTACAAACTAAACCGACTCTAAGGCGACATGAAAAGTTCCAAGCATCAACCTCTGCAACATAGCCCAAATCAGTATAACTCAATCCTGAAACCACCAATCTGGATCCTAGTCCGCGCTAAACAGAGCCTACAAATAGGCCCTAGCTCTCTAACCGAGTCTATCCAATAAGAAAAGACGGATGTAATGAGCTATTAGGAAAACTAACATTCACATTAAGACCCAAGCCTCGACCTTTGTAGTAATACTCAGAGAAGGCCAAACAACCCATCACATATTGCGTTAACCATCAGGACAAACCATGCGTATGCTAAACAAACCTACATAGTCCCAATCAAGCCTAAACTAATCAGATAATCCTCAAACAGGCACCCATATCCAAATGACCATGAAACGAGAAAACAAATGTACAGCTATGTTTGTATATCTTATCAATAAAACCATGTTAATAGACCAAAATAAACAAACTCACCCGACAATCGAGGAGAAGCCAAACATACCAATAAATAAACTACATGGAAGGTGGAGCTGCTATACCACATAACCAACCGTAAACATCCAGACCACCAACTGTACCCCAAAGCCACAAAGACAAGAAAGGTGAGGCCCACACTTTGTGGGAGCTGTCATGAAGCAGATCTGAACCTGCTGCGAGTAACACTCTTCCACACTTGTGAGATATAGAAAGAAACGAGGTAATTACATGGTCCACAAAACAGCCCATATGACTGATGCGAGTAGCCCCCGCCATGCTCGATACGAGGAGGTATGAGGAGTTTTCGGGATAGGAGGTGGGGGGATAGGGCCAGATCTGAACGGGGTCAGATATAGTAGGAGAAAGTGGGAGAATGGCGGCGTAAGGTGGAAAGGGTTGGGCGAACATAGATTTGGATCTATACACACACACACACACACACACATATATATATATATAAGTGATGGAGGGGGGGGGGGGAGAAAGAGAGTGGGGGAGATGAGGGGAGGAGGACAGAATCTGGATCTTGGATAGATCGGGGTGGATGGCAGATCTCACAGAAGAGGAAGAGAGGGTGGCAGAGAGGGGGCAACACCGGTATAGAGTTGGGGTTTGGCGGCGGCAAGCAGCAGGTAGGCATGGGGCGGAGGGCGTGTTTTTCGAATTTAGGTGGGGGTTGTTTGCGGTGGGCAAGAGGCCTGGGGTTACGGAGCGACGGAGTCGGAGTTCCTTCCCCTACCCCAAGCTTGTTGGCGGTGAGGTTTGAGCTAAGGTTTTTTTCCTCATGTTTTTCCTAGAGAGAGAAAGTCTATATGTTGATTTCGACAGAAAAAGGATGAAATGTGGTCCTCTTGTGTCACGTTGTCTTAGCAAAAGACTCTTTTGGCTTAGCAATAGCCAGTTTGGCTTAGTTTAAGCATCTTTAGCATAGCAAAGGCCATTTTCTCTTGTGCCACATTAACTTAGCAATAGCCATTTTGGCTGAGTGTAAGCCACTTTTCCTTATCAATAACAACTTTGTCTTATGCTACGTTGTCTTAGCAAAAGGCTCTTTGACTTAACAATTGTCACTTTGGCTTAGCAAAAGCCACTTTGTCTTACGCTACAGTGTCTTAGCAAAAGAATCTTTGACTTAACAATAGGTATTGTTGCTTAACGTAAACCACTTTGGTTTAGTAAAAGGCACTTTCTCTTGTACCACATTAGCTTATCAAAAGGCTCTTTCCCTTAGCAATACCATGGTTTGCTTAGCAAACGCCACTTTCTCTTGTGCCACATTGGCTGAGCAAAAGCTATTTGGCTTAACAATAGCCACTTTGGCTGAGTGTAAGCCACTTTGGCTAAGAAAAAGCCCGTTTGTCTTATGTCACATTGTCTTAGCAAAAGTCTCTTTGACTTAAAAATAATCATTTTGGTTTAGCGCAAGCCATTTTGTCTTAGAAAAAGGCACTTTCTCTTGTGCCATGTTGGCTTAGCAAAAGACTTTTTAGCATAGCAATTGCCATTTTGGTTAAGTGTTAGCCTCTTTGACTTAGCAAAGGCAAGTTTGCTTAATGCCACAATGTCTTAGTAAAAGGCTTTTTGACTTAACAATTGCCATTTTGGCTTAGAGTAAGCCAATTTGACAAAGAAAAAAGTCACTTTCTCTTATGGTACATTAGCTTAGCAAGAGGCCTTTTGTCTTAGCAATAGCTACTATGGCTGAGCGTAAGCCACTTTGGCTTAGAAAAAGCCACCTTGTTTTATGCCACATTGTTTAGCAAAAGGCTATTTGTTTTAGCAATAGCTACTTTGTCTTAGCGTAAGCCATTTTGGTTTAGCAAAAGGCTCTTTGTCTTGTGCCATATTAGCTTATCAAAAGGCTCTTTGGTCTAGCAATATCCACTTTAGCTTAGCAAAAACCGTTTTCTCTTGTGCGACATTGGCTGAGCTAAAGGTTGTTTGGCTTAGGAATAGTCACTTTGACTGAGTGTAAGCCAAGCCAAAAGTAAGTTTGTCTTATGCCACATTGGCTTAGTAAAAGTAACTTTGTCTTATGCCACATTGGTTGAGTTAAAAATCCATTAAAACCGGTTTTCAACAAACCTAAGATCTCTTAAAATAGCCCTCTATTTTTTATCACCACACGTTTCACTTCTCGGAAACTTCATAGGCATATTTATCTAATGACTTATGATATCTCTACTTTAATACTGTAATAGCTGGCTATGATAAGCCGAGTAATTGAATTAAGGAGTTTGATCCCACTAAACTCAAGACTTCTTACAATAATGTGTATGCTACGATCGTACTAATTTGTTCTCTTGATCATAGCAAATACTAGGGTGGAATCGGTTCGATACCGAACTTTTTGACTACATACCGATAACATAACAAACTAGTTTGGTTTGAGAATTTTTATACCATTACCGAACCAAAAAATTCGGTATACCAAACTATTCGGTTGGTTCGGTTCGGTTTCGTTTTTATACCAAACTTTAGAGTTTACAAGTGATGATAGAAAAATAATGCGTATTGGGAAAAAAACATAGTCTAAAGTTTTAAAAGTAGTAGATTAAAAATATATATTTATTTATATTATTGTTACATTTCTTGTTTATTTGTATAAAAAAGTAAACACTACTAGACATTTCTGTTAAATGTTATAAATAAAAGAAAATGTTATAACTATTCACTAGAAAAAGTAATTTAATTATATTATAACAATTTTAATAATTAAGTGTATATAAGTCTTTTAGTTTATATTTTTCTATATAGTATATTTTAATATTTCGTTTTGAATCGGTATCATACCGAACTCACCAAACGAATACCGAAACCGAACCGACTTTCAAATATCGGTTCGGTTGTACCGTACCGTACCGTAATGTCGGTATACCAAACTTTTGGTACCAACTTGATTGGTTCGATTCGAAAAACGATCGATTGGTACAAATTGATACAAAAAGGTCACACCTAGCAAATACAGTAAAATTTCATCTTATAAATGGGATAAGAATATATGGATCAAATTAGAAGTCATGCAGAAAGGTAGGGGCGCACAAGTTGAAGAGACAAATCTAAATCCACTCGTCCATTTTGAGTAGTTCAAAATCATTAAAAGATAAACCATTTTCGATATGCTATCTAGATCTAGCACTCTTATAAACGTCTTACTAGCCATGGGTAAAGAGTTATCTAACAAAAAACAAGTAGCGAAGGTGTCGAGAAACTTAACACGAGAACGGGAACCAATTATCACGAAGATCTAATTAAGAAGCTCAAGACATGGAGACTTACAATCTCAATCAATTGACCAGTTCTTTGATCACCCACGAAGTATAACGCAACAACAAACTTGAAGACGAAACATAACAGTAGAAGTAGAAGAAGCCACTCGCATTCAACAGCGTACAAAGTGGCGATGTTGACGAGAATTGCGATTATGAATTGGACTTCTTCATGAAATAAGCTTTTAAAGCTAGCATCTTGGATGAAATATTCAAAATGGAAAGTTTAGAAGAATAACTTTCAAAAATGGGACAACTCAAAGGGCCAGAATTCCAAAAACAATTTGATTTTGTGCGAGTGTCAAGAAAGCCGAACATATTCGGACTGAGCGCCCACAATACCTCAAGAAGAACAAAGATTTGTGGAAATCAAGGCAAAATGATATGGCTGCTTGGAGAAACGATAGAAACTACTCCGAGCGACAACGATAAGGAAGGTAACTTTTGCTCATGGGAGAAGTCGGAGAAGAGTCTTCAACATTTTTTCTGATTCCAACCTCAGGGATTTTGTTTATGTATAGCACGATGTATCTTGGGGACTTTTTCTTGGAATGGTGACCACACTATATAACAAATATGCGAAGTTATTTTCAGTTGAGCTAGAATGTACAGCTTCCTTCATTTTTTTTTGTAATGTTCATTACTCACAAGTGCTTAAAAATAGCTTAAAAGAAGTACAACTAACGAATTAAACAAAACAAAGGTTAAGCTAAATTGACGTAAACTCAATTAAACTCCGAGGATTGTAAAATTTGTATTGCTTTATATTGATACAGTGCTTTTGTTTCAAAAGAACTAAATAAATTGAAGTAAATTCAGGGGAAAGTTGATGTTGAGTACATACTTTCGAACTATGTTATCAAAAACTTCAATTGATGTTTTTTGTTAATGAATTGGTAAATATCGATAGAACATCAGAGAATAACAAAGATAAAACGAAGAAAAAGAACTCTATTTATTGGTAATTAATTCTTAATTTTTGTATTAAATAATATTTTGTACTATTAATTAAGTTTGGTCTAAGTTCAACTATCTGCTGGCCATGACACCATTAGTATTTTCAACATTAAAACAGGAAGTAAAGACGGGTTGAATATAAATGGAAAAATGATGAAAAGCTACATACTATTTGTACTTAATCATGAAAAGATACATACAATAAATATCTTTTAAAGTTTAGTACATATATTACATGATGTTATTATATATACTACATGAATCTACTTATTTTTACTCTTAGTTTTTAACTTTAGTTCTACGTGATATTACGTTATATTTAATTATCACATTGTAAATGATTTTGTAGTATAAGTTATTTTATCCAATTATTCTCGGGCTGGACCACATGACTACGATGCACTATGGTAGTGGAATGAGTTGGTTGAGTTATTATACTTTAATTTGTTCAGGAGTTGTGGAAGCTTGTATTTATCAGTCTTTGAATGTAAAAACAACAGATATACATTTTTCGGATCGAGTACATAATTTAGAAGTAATAGTATAAACTTGCATCGTACCCAATTTATTTTTTGTGCATTTAAATATAGTTTTTCACTCAAACGTAGAGATGAGTTCCAAATAACTAATCTGTACATTCAAACTCGGTACAATTATTGTTGATCCTGAACAGCTTACTCAAAGGTTTAGGCAGAGTGCAGAGACTAACTAATTCATCTCCAACTAACGAACCGAAGAAGTTTTTGCGGTATGAAACTAAAACGTACTTCATCCTCTACTAATACTTTGATTGCATAGACAAAATTAAATATTGTATATACGGCACATCCAATTCTAATTGAAACAAGAGAAAAAAACAAAACAAAAAAGCAAAGTACGCCCACTGCACACGCACTATACTGAATAGAATTGTTCAAGTAGATTTGCAAAATAATTACGTATACAGGTTGATCAAATATCGGAAAACTATTTCAGAAGTTTCTCATCTTGTTTCTTATTCTTTAACTGATAATCAATCTGCAAATGCTTCTATTCTCAGCAACAATACAATACAATACAAAGATGATTCCAAATCAATATGGCTCACAAACAAATAAGGACAATGTTTTATTTTACATTTATTGCTTATAAATACACGTATGCACTTGATGCTCAGATTTCAATCTGTCTTTCTTTTGGAGTGGTAGTTTTACTAGCTTGGCCGAATACTTTCTTTAAATCCGAAAAAGAAAGTGTTTTCTTAAAATTTACAAGGAATTAAAACTTTACATAGGCGGGAGAGCAGGCAGACCTAGAGGAGAACCACTAAAATGTGGAAGCCAACAAGGAAAGTGAGCATATGAATTCGAATAAGAGCAATACCAAGGCCTTGGGTGTGCAAAAAAGTCCACACACTCCTTCACGGACCTTTGAAATGGAAGATCTAAAACACAGTTTTTACTCACATCAAGAACTCCCTTCCTGATCAAGCTTCTACAAATTGGGCCCACGTTCGTAAAATAATTATTCGATAGCGATAAATTCGCCAAATTTCCAAGTAAACAAACCACTTCCGGTACCATCCCGTATAATAAATTCCCCGCGAGATTTACAATTTCGACATTACTTAAACACCCGACTGAGGGTGGTATTTTCCCCGTTAGCCTGTTGTTACCAGCATCAAATATGATAGCCTCTTTTAGATACCCTATCTCATAGGGTATGCACCCACTAAGCATGTTATTCAAGAACAAAACCTCGGTCAACGAGGCCAAAGACTTGAAAATCCCCCTTGGTATGGGACCGATGAATTTGTTGTTGGCTAAGGTAAGATAAAATATATGGTTGTTGCCTAAATTATCAGGCAATCTTTGCATAAAATTGTTGTTATTGATGAAAAGGGCATCTAAGTTTTGGGTGAACAACTGGGCAGGGACCGAACCAGAAAATAAATTGAACCTAATATCTAAAAAAGATAAGCCACTCATGGCCAAGACTGCTATCGGGAACGGGCCAGAAAATCTGTTGTTACTAATATCCAGTTCATAAAGATAAGGGAGATTAGCGATATTCGAAGAAATCTGGCCCAAAAAAAAATTTGAGTTGGCATGAAATAGAGCAATATCGGGGAGTTGATCGATGAAACCGTCTAGAGAAGAAGCTGTGAGTTGGAACCCATTGAAATCAATGGAAGCGACAGTGGTCGCTGATGCATTGTCCGGTGGGTGGTCACAATAAAATCCTTTGTATGTGCATATGTTGGGGCCAACCCAGGTTCCGGTTATGTTTAAAGGATCCGATGTGATTATGGATTTAAAAAATTGTATTATAGGGTATACAACCGCGAGTCTCATATCAGAAAAGACCAGTGGCAGTGACAGAACACTGATACCGCTACCACTATGATGCCGTGCTGTTATGTTTGTTAGATGGAGAAGGATGAGAGTAAACAAAATGAAGGGGAAATTTTGATATGGGATTTTACGAGGCATGTTTATCCTACTAATGAGTCTAAAGCAAATTTGGAAAAATGAGTGCCTACAAATTTATATATATTGGCAAATCTTGGAGAATAATTATTTGATCATCAACTTTTCTAAGAATGGAGAAGCTATTGGCAACATACATAGTGATGTTCACATTTAAAATAAACATTAGTTGAAGTAATCATTTGTTCCAACGACAGCTTAAAAGTTTCCACTAATGAAGACCTATACCAGTGTGTTCTCTTTCGCCTAATTTTTACTATTATATTAAGGAAAAGGTTAAGTTACACACTTGCACTAAACAAGTTATGACTAACTCTTTCTGTTTGCTAGCTCGTTACTAAGGTTACAGTATGCCTTGTAGAATCAGTTTTTTGCCAGAAAAGGTTGAGAGGAATTGTGCATAAATTCAACCTGCCGAAGTATAGTATGGTACGGAAACAATTAATTAATTGTGTTCAGTTTTATTTCGGTGATCACTTCCGGTCTCCGGAATTATCTTATTCAGTTATGTTCGCAAAGGTCATCACATACCAACTTAATTCTCCATGTCAAGTCATTTCTCAACGTTTTTCGGTAACCTTGTTTTTATCAGTTCTATACTTTGATCTTGTCGCATCGTCCGGTAAATTATTGCTTTAATATTATCATATTAATTCGATAATTCAAACAATTTAAAGTCTGTTAGGACCATATTTCTGGTCTATTAACTCTTTGTTGTCAATTTGTTTCAATGTAATATAAGTTAAGTGTTAGTATTAAAACAGTTATGTTTACAGGTGAAGTTGTAACCTAAGTTGCAACCTCAGTTGCAACTTTAGTTACAACCTGCTATTCTGCAGGAATCTGTCTTACTGCATTACTTGTTAATTCTTATTTTAATAAAAGTATGAAGTAAATATTCTCATATATTTACAGAGATTTTACTTATATATTTTGAGTATGTTCAAGTGATAAATAATGGAAATTTTTTAAAAGATATATGTAGATTAGTTTATAATATATAGTATCTCTTGATTCTTTTATATTCTACGAAATCTTATATGTTATAATCTGATTGTAATTTTATATGAAGTTATGGTTTTTATATGAGTAAGATTTTATTTTCGAAATATATTATTTTATATGTTTCCTTTTAAAGAAGTAAATGATTAATACCTCATATGTACCACTTTAATTCCCACTATATATCTATTATAATTTGCATTTCTCTTATGTACCACTTTTTCATACTATATAAATTAAAAAAAAATCTAATTTCATAAAAAAAATAAAATATATCTCCCTCCCTCCCTCATCAATGAAAAAAATCACAAAAAAAAAATGAAAAAAATCATAAAAAATCATAAAAAATGAAAAAAAATGAAAAAAAAATCACATAATAGTATAAAAAATGAAAAAAATCACAAAAAATTATAAAAATTGAAAAAAATAATTATAAAAATTGAAAAAAATCATTAAAAAAAATCACAAACTTTTTAAAAAATTACAAAAAAAACATAATTTTTTTTGTCAATATACCACTTTTTACACCGAAAAAGCTGTTTTTTCATAAAAAAAAACTTTTTCATCAAAAAGTGAATTTTATGTATTTAACTCTCGTTTGACTCATTTCAATGCTTATTAAAGTTTGAATTGCCTTTTTAGAAACTAATTTTAGATCTGTAAGCTCAAATTGGTAAGAGCGCTTGCACCCAACACCGATGTTCAATAGGTTGTTGGTTCGAATCCACCCAGTTTTTTTTAACTTTAAAGTAAAATATATGCATTTTTTGTGATGAACTATATGCATTTTTATTGAACTTTATGCACTTTCGACTGAACTAGATATACTTTCAGCTGAACCAGATGCACTTTTAGCTGAACCAGATGAACTTTTACAGAAATATATGCACTTTTATTGAACTCGATACACTTTTGGCTGAACCATATGCACTTTCAGCTAAACCAGATGCACTTTTAGCTGAATCAGATGCATTCTGGACAGAACTATATGCACTTTCGACTGGACTATATTCATTTTCGACTAGACTATATACACTTTTGACTTAACTATATGTACTTCCAGCTGAACTAGATGCACTTTAAACTGAACCAGATGTACTTCCAGCTGAAACAGATGCACTTTTAGCTGAACTATATGCATACTCACTTTTATTGAACTATATTTACTTTCGACTGAATTGTATGCACTTTCAATGGGACTGAATGTACTTTCAGCTGATTTGAATGCAATTTCGACTTAATTTATGGACTTTTGACTAACTATATGCACTTTCGACTGAACTATATGCACTTTTATTGAACTGTATACGTTTTTTACTGAACTATATGTACTTTCGACTGAAATAGATGCACTTTCAGCTCATTTAGATTAAAAAAAATGCACATTTTCATGGAAAAACCACTTTTTGTATAAAAACAAAATTCACTTTTTGATGGAAAAAGTGTTTTTTTGATAAAGGATGGAAAAAGTGTTTTTTTGATAAAGGATGGACTTTCAGCTCCTAAAATCAGCGACTCACCGACATCTTAGCATTCCCGGGCACATCATATTGGTATCAGAGCAAGGATGGTATCCACTCGTAGAGCAAGGATGGTATCAAAGCAAGGATGTGCCCGGGAATGCTAAGATGTCGGTAAGTCGTTGATTTTAGCAGTATTCGAATAGAGAAACCAACTATTCGTGTTTGATAAGCCGAAGGCGCCACAAACAAGATGGGTTGAGGTTCTAATGAAACAAGCTTGATAAGCCCGAAGGCGCCACAAACAAGTTCCGTTAGGATGATTCACCACACTCCGGAGAGATAAGAAGTGGAGTGATAAGAATCGGAGTTTAACTCACCACTAACAATCTGAATTTCACAAATTGCAAGATAAAAGTAAAAGGATAAACAAGCAAAAAAGCTTAATTCTTTATATCATTCAAGTGTGTTTACAAAGCTTTATCTAGAGCCAAAAACGTCACTCTAATGACAGGATAAGATCTACAACTTAGATTACTTGAATCTAGTTAGATATATTCATAAAAACCTTTTACACTTATCTATATCATTAAGTAAGGACTTTGACCACTAGATACACTTAATATAAGTCTATCCACGTCCATAAGCATGCATTAACAATGTCAAATGCTTAGATTACACCCCCTTGGCAGATTAGAATCATTGAATGTGCAGATTCATGCATCGAATTAATGCACTTCTTGAAATAGCCAAAATTCGATGTATCGGCAAACTTACTACTCAAAGCTATCAAATGAGTTAATTCCTTTGTCATAAGCACTTCATTACCAATTTCGACTTCTTAGATTTTGACCGAGTAACCGGACCCACATAAGCAATATTGACTTTAGATTCATAATCGAATGCCACATGATGCACATCACGGTTCCTCAACAAATGTTTTTTTCTTGAAAGAAAGGGCTCACTCGAGCTCAGGTACGGTTTTATACTTACTTTTGTTTTATGTCCATTAAGGGTTCCTCAACAAATGTTTTTCATGGAAGAAAGGGCTAACTGAAAAAATATGTGGGTTCCGAATCAAGCTGAGAAGCGAACTCCTTCACTGAAGAACTCACCAGCTGTATATGCAGTTCTACTGATCAAGCATTTATCTACCTTTGTAAATTTAGATACGAGTATTTTTTTAATTATGTTTTCATTTTTAATGGTTAATCATCACTATAATATATTAGTTTTGAAACTAATTTGTTAGTTTTTAGCATAGTTCAATCTAAGCTCAGACATTTATTATTGTGAACCTAGTAGAGTCTGTACTCAATGTTAAACCAGACTCGAGTTAACACAGAGTTATATATCTCTAGGAATTGAGTTCAACTGTGCAAAATGCTATACTCGGCTGAATTCGACTTGTATTTACCCCTAATTTAACTCCCTTGAACATTCGTTATCTTGTCCCTCTTCTCTGAGTTGTCAGTTCCTATCCCATCAACTTATCACTCCAATTTTGAGTACTATAACCAAATAAAGTTCTGAAACTCCTCTACTCATAAGTACATAAAATCAGCAAACTTTAATTTATATGAGCCTCTACTTGACTTCCATATTTTCTAGATAGTTTGTAGACAACAATTTAGACCCAGCATACAAATTTGAAGAATTCATATTGTTTCATGAATGAGTTTTCTTCTTTATTGCAACAAATCCTTTACAAACTTGAGTATCATACACTAAGGTCAATTCTTCAAAATGAAGGCATAAATAGCTCAAAACAGGTATAACTCCAGAATAAAATCAAAACAGAAACGAATAGTTTATTCCATCAAATTTAAGGAGTTCACGATTTTCATTCATGTATAAGATGAAGACGTATAAATCACTTTAAAAAATGCAGTACAACAACACCAGAACAAACTTGCCTAACAGTGGCTTCAACCTCCGAGAAACTTCTCCGAATTTAAGATCTTCTTTGACCTTCATACATAAATGGCACAATCTAGCCAATAACCTCGTCCTTCAGACAATCTCTATACTTTACCTCTGCTGTGTTTTTTTCATCTATACCTACAACATCACAGCATTCTCTTCGATTTTCCTGTGCACAAGAAAAGTGAAGGAGAAGGAGATTAGCCATGAATGTTCTAATCTGCCTGTCTATTTATTGAATTTTACCCTCATGAATACACTTACAGGAAGGCTTGCAAGAAAAGGCTCGGAAGGCATATAAGTTTGCAAATAAAATTACATCTAATGAATTGAAATAGCACATTGCACTACTAGAAAATTAATGTTTTTAAAACGCTACTGAAATAATTTCTGCAAGAGCCTTGAGCTTTTCGGGTGTTAAAATTGTGAATAGGTTAAAGCGTAACTTTTTTTGAAAATCATATTCTAGCTCAGAATCAAACTATTTTCGGCTTCGAAGTGAGGTTATTTGAGACAGTGAAAAAAATAGAACTTCCATCTTTCTTTACAAAACATAAAAGATAAATAAATCAGTGCCAGGAAGAAGAAAATATCACTAGTATATTCAGTATTGTAGTTGAACATTTTTTTTCCTGATCACTTATATGTTTTTGTTGTCTGTTTTGAGTTCCAAAAGGACAATGATCGATCAAATGAAATAAGTATACGGATCGCCGGAAAACAAACATAACAAAATAGAAAATTTCAAACAATTTGATGTGTGAACACTGAATTAGTTGTGTACTCAACGTTCGTACCGTGATTTTTCATAAAACCAACTTAGCATTGCCATCATGCCATGTCATATTATTTGAAAGTTTTTCATGTGATTTATATTTGCCTATCATTGTGTGCCTTAATAAAATGGTACAAAATTAAAGACATACATGATACGTCGAGCAGGAAATCAGTGAACTTTATGTTAAAAACTATGCAAATAACTGGTCATTTACTTTGAGTTACTTGAACATAATCTTCATGTGCTGTATAAAGTTTGCAAACCACGACTATATGGAATAACATTACTTTGACTGTAAGCATCGGATTGCATCTTTTTCAATCATATAACCTTTTCCCGAGATTGATGTACCACAATGAAAGAGTGTGGTTTTACACGAATTTATTACAAAACAAAGATGATTCCAGAATTTTGATGAGCCTTTTATTCATTAACTGCTATGATGCTATCGGAATACATTTATCAAAAGATTGATTACCTGCCATCTTTAAATAGTTATGAGTCATTAGTAAATGTGAGATAGTATTTAAGGATTACTTACAACTAATCCAAATTTTCTCAATTGCATAAATCCAATAATTTCTGGGTTGTTTACCTTTTACAAAGTAATAATGAAAACACTGCAAAATAGTCGTTACGAGGTAGGTTACGAGAGTAGTTTCTAGGAGTAAGATGGTTGGTTCAACTGATTGACACCCAACAATTCCAAGTTTAACGCAAACAAATTGGGTTCACTCCAAAGAAAAAGAGAGTTATTGATTATCAAACAAAAAAAAGTCTAAAAGGGAAAAAAGTTGGGCATATTGGTGCAACTGTACAAGATGGTGAAGTGATGGTAATTAGAAAGACAAATTTAGTGATGACTTTACTCTTGTCTCCCAAATTCTGCATAATAATTGAGATTTATGGAGTAATAAACTAAAGTTCTTGCCGATAATTGAGTAGATAGTACACTTTATTAAAGGGGCAGCAGCTCTTTTGATAGAAATTGCACTGTCTATATGTTTTCATAGATTTAGTATGTTCCAACAGTTTAATTGTTTCTAGGTTACCCACAAAAGGATTAACAATTAAAAGGGTTAACTCTATATAGTAGTAGGAGCAGTATTTAATGATCCTTTACTTATTACTACTGACTACAGTTGTATATTACTTTTTTTAAAACATTTAATTTGCAAGTCATATACTCCCTCCATTCTCAATTAATTGTTTATTACGAAATTACGTGCAATTTTGACTGGCCAATTACTTGTATCAAAATTGTCGTAATAAAATTTTTTAAAATTTAATCATATAGTTCAAACATTAAATTATATCATTTAGTTTTGAAAATTTTCATTTCGACAATTTTGATACATGTTATAAGCCGGTCAAAATTACACGTAATTTCGTAGAGTACAATTAATTGGGAACGGAGGGAGTATGATATACCGAAAAGAAAAAAGATTTAAATCGCACTGACCTCTGTCAGTTTTGTTGTTGGCGAAAATACCCGAATTTTTAAAACCTGTTCTGCTGAGTGATTGCCGCTAAACACACAAGTTGCCAACCCACGCGGCGCAACCCGATTGTACGTTGTTACCACATGGTCCTTACTAACGCTTTTCACAGATTCAAAGTAAAAAATATGTGGAGTTTCACATGGATCTCTCCTACGAGCACTACGTGTATTGAATATAAAAAGAGGTGGGCGAACATTTCTATGCATGACCCAGGGCCTAAAAGTCTCGAGTGGCTTTTGCAAAATGCTCCTAGGGTAAATGTTTTCGTAGATATGGGCCGAATATCCCCACGAGACCGAAAAAGACCAGTGGTTTCCTCTGTCATAGCAAATGGTTTGTTGTAGTAAACGAGATTGGTCGAATTTTGAGGCCTTCATGAGGTGGCTCACGGATTGGTGGCGGTCCATTTTAGGGAAGTATGGTTCGACTTTCTCCGGGTGGTGGAGAGAAATTAATGGGGCTTGTGGATGTGCCGATAGTAGTCCTGATATATCACCATGTAGGTCAATCTGCACAAGTTGATTATATTGTTATTATAAAGTTATGTGGTACTTAAACTGACTTAATTAACACTCTTAACAATAAGACGTTTTATAACAAAATACACATCTTTTGTTAGTATAGATGAATACCGTAAATTGATGTGAGAACTTTTTAATACTATTAACTAACCAGTTTTACTTTATTAAAAACTACAAGCAAGAATGTCAATTCTGGAGTTCAAAAAGTATGTTTCATTTGCAATAATTTATAATGCAAAATCATGACCTCTTTTACAAAAGGTGGAAAAAGTAAGCGTATAGATACTTTGTGTTGCATTGCATTATATCAGAATATGACGACTTAGATGATTTCCTTGTTGCATGTGGCATGGAATATTAGTACATATTAGTCGGTGGCGGAAGTAGAGATAGTTTTTTTTTGGTAACTATGTGCGTGATGAAAGACTAAAATTCATAAATAAAAATCAAGATACTTGCTGAAAACATCTATTTTTTCTCAACATGGGATGTGTTTGAGTCACTTTTACCCTATTACTAGTTATTAGAGGTGGTTAAAACCATCAAAAAACCAAACCGAAATAGTATAATCTGGTTTGGTTTGTTTTCGGTTCACAATTTTGCAAACGGAGTACGTCAAGGTGTCAACATAAAGGGAATTGAAGTATCCAACACATGGAAGGGAGTAGTTGTCGGAGACGGCCAACACGACATTTCTAGATTTATTAGAGTGATCATAAAATAAAATTATAAACAATACAAAGGGGTATTTCCGATGTTGATAGTCTTCTCATAACATTGTCATTGGGGTCGGTACAAGACAAAAAATATTTCTTATATATGAAAATTGTTTTTAAATATCCTCGGTTTTTATGTAGGTCGTACAAACACACTTAATAAAGAAGTGCTATTTATATTATATACTATATATTCACATTTCACATTCATGACTCATCAAATGTAGTTTTCTTTAGTTGTCACACTGACACTTTTTTTTTTTTCATTTTTAATTTTGTCAGGTGCAAGTGTCAACTTCTTAACCAGAAGGCTCAATTTTTTGTAGCTCAATGAAATATCCAAAAAATGAGTGGTGGTTATATAATGCACTACTATTATAATGCACCACTACTATTGGAGACTATTTATTGTTCTAATAATTCTCATTTAATACACTATGGTATATATTATGTATGGTAGCTTGTATATCAACCAATAATAGAGAAACTCCATTTGCTAGCTTTCACATGATTCGTAAATGTCGGTACCACTATAGTCTAGCCCACATTAAAAAAATTGTATATTTACACTCATACTTATTAAAAATAATATATGATTGGTATTAAGTTTAACCTGCAACGCAATCCATAAATGAATTACACAACAAATTGGTTTACGTAGATCATACTCATTGGTAATAGAAACTTTAAACTTTGATTAATTTCAAAAAAATTAGATGGCCTGTATTAATTATACTAATTCATTAAAAAAAGAAGAAAAAAAAGGACAATTTTGAATTAATTTTACCTTCGATATTTTTGGGTTCATTCACATGTGTTATGTTTTTTTGTATTTTTTAGTTTTAATTTTGAATTAATTTTAGGATAGATATTTTTGAGTTATGTGACACACGCTAAATAATAGTAGACTAGATTCACTGTAGTGTTACTCGTTCGGTGTTCATTCTAAAATGCACTATTATTTAGGGTGTGTCAGTTTTAATTTTGAATTAATTTTAACATAGATATTTTTGTATCATTAACATGTGTTAGCTTTTTAGTATTTTATTAGTTTTAATTTTTAATTAATTTTATGATAGATATTTTTGGGTTGATTAATATGTATTAGGTTTTAGTATGTGACACACCATAAATAATAGTGGACTAGATTAACCGTAATGTTAATCGTTCGGTGTTAATTTCAAAACATTAAAATCAAAATCAAATACATACAAAATTAAGCAATTAGGGCAGACTCTTGAAATTTAAGACATCAAAAATGGATCACCGATACACTGTTGTTATACTAAAATATTGAACTTGATTCGGTACATGTTCCACCACTACTGATTCTGCAACTAATTAATTTACAAAGGATCAGTTCATACTTAATAATGATAGAAACGAACGTGCATTTTTCTATTAAATGTTTAATCAACTGGAAGTTCACGACTTAAAATGATAGAAACATCGTATAAGTATTACTAAATTATCAAAAATTCGGATCTTAAAACATTTTTAAAAATTAATACTTATGCTACTAATTATGTGTTATATTATGCTATTTTTTTTTATTTTTTATTTTTAACTTTGATGGTACATGATGCAACATTATATATACAAAATTATAATAAGACTTGAAAATTTGATATTTTGAAAATTAACCATGTTTTTATATACTAAATTACTAATGAATGATTCTTCCAAAATTTAAGAAATTAAAATTTTAAAATTGACTAACATATGGGAATGTCAAACATCTAAAATATTAGATATTTTTATCATATCCATACTGCACGACTATTCTCTCCTGCCGGTCAACTACTTCTCTTTTTTGGACCAAAAACTAGCATTAACTAAATATTTTATCATTTTTGATGATCAATTTGTTACCAAATTAACTATACCTAACATAAAGATCTACTCATCCAAATGCAACCATACAAAGTACCACTTTATTTTGTTAATATGTAATGTAACCACAAATTTTGTAACTTGTAAGGAAAAGTAACATAAATATTAGTAGGTAGGGTAACAGAACTAAGTAATTACCTGATGAATTCCCTTCTCATGTGTCAAATAAACACCCAAATCAGCCAAACAAGACTGCCACATCTGATCAGCAGCAATAACCATTGGATACCTCTTTATGCAATCGTCCAACCTCGGTACTAGCGCCTCCGCCAATGGATAACTAAAAATAACTCCGGCCCCGCCGAACCCCATATCGTACGAGTGTATCATGTTGGGAAGAGCACTCTCTGAGTGTCCCCCGATATACACATACTTATTGTGATCGTATTTGTTCAACACATCCACCATGTTCTCCGTGAAGAAGATAGAGTCGTCGTCACCCATGACTATCCACCTCACTCCCTTTTCACCCTCTTGGAAAGTCTCTAGAAGTCCTCGGGCGATTCTCACCATTGTATCATTATGGTGCGTTATCGCGAGTAACTTGGAATTGTTTTGGGAAACGCGAAACTTGGGAGAAGAGTTTGGCCATGGGAGAAGATCTTGTGATGGGGGTGTATCGAGATAAAGATAGCCTCGAGTGATGTTAGGCTTCCACCATGATTCGATGTAATGTTTTCGTCTTCTCCACCCTCTTGTGGAACCAACGATTCCGAATACTAAGTGGCTTATATCTGTCGGAATTTCCGAGGGTGTAAAGATTGAAGAGGATGGAGAAATCTCTATGTTATGGATTGGAGAAAATATTTCTGATTGCATACAAGTTGGGGAATATGAGAGAAAAATGAAGAAAACACCAAAAACACATACTCCAATGGCTAATGCTCTCCATAGACTAATGACTAACATATCGTGCCCAAATCCAAATTTGTGATGGTTATTGAAAAGCTTTGAAGAATAGAGAGAAGGCATAGATTTATGAATTATTATTTTTTTCTTTTTACTTAAGAAGCATATACACATATACACATGTCACATGTGAATAGAGTATGCACTTGAAAAGTGTATTATTATATGAATGATGAGAGTAAAGATTGAACCTGATATATACTTGGGAATCTTCAGTGAATACCATATAAATATAGTAATTATAGTTGTCATTCTCAAAAGTAGCTTTGATTGCAAAAGTCACCTTAGTAGTACGAAACAAATATTCCATCAAAAAAAATAACTGTAACAACAATGGAAGTCTAATACTTGGGCGGTTATTTATAAGCAATTACCTTGTTGATTACAAAAATGTAAATAATTGTTTTTTAATCTCCCATCTCTCCCTAAACATACGCTTGAAAGTAAAGAAGTTGTACAAATGTTATTTACTTAGTTTGTTGGATAAGAGAGGAATATTTCATTGCTACTCCAAGTCATGTGTCATATTGGAGTAACTCGGTATATCCGATGCATTATAACTTAGGATGTGTCAACCATTAAAAAATTCAACACATATTAATAAATCAAAAAATATCTATCTTAAAATTAATTCGGAATTAAAACTAATTTTTTTAATTGGTTGACACATAGTAAATTATAGTGCACCGGATTGATACAATTGTTTTTCGTCACGTTGACCCTCATAAAAAGTTGAATCTAGTAAAACGGATAAAATTGTTCAGGTTTTATAACCATCTATTGACTATTGGGTTACAATGAAATATTGTAAAATTGAGTTAGTTTGGTTGTTTTATATCAGTTTGAAAATAATTTAATTTTTAAAGATGAAAATTTGAACTTCAACCTAGTTGTACTATAAGTACTATGTCTACTAGAAAGTAAAACAAGGAGGAACTATTTTGCGCTTTAGAAATATAATTGAAGTAGAGTCGATAAGTAATAGTTAAATTTTCAAAAAAAATATTTTCCTGCCGAAAACATAATAGGTGTACTATTGTCAGTAAATATCTAAAGAAAATAAATATTCAAAAGCAAAACTGTAGAAATGTTACGGTCTTGGAAACATAACGATCTAGCAAAATTCCACTTTTTGAAAAAATCAAATGAAAATCTTCAAATAGAAACAGACTAAAACTTGTAAATCCTTGAATGGTTTCATTTCATTTTTTCTTTAATTCAGTTTACCCATGTTAGACCCCTGATGCTAATTTCATTTAGATCATTGCTAATTGAACTTGTTTGCTAATAGGAATAACTTGATGTTTAGTACTTTGGGACTTAATTAGTGAGAATCCAAATTTGTGTTTTTTGTCTAAGAATTGGTACATATCGATGTAGCATCGACATAGAACGTCATCGACGATAAACACAGAGAAACAAAAAAAAAACAGCGTCATTGATCATTTATACATAATTTTAAATTTTGATGGACCTTAGCATTCGATAATCAGGTTTAAAATTTTGTACTAAATTATCATTTTGGGTACTAATATATAGACAATTAAATGAAATGAGGAGACACCTCTAAAAACGGCGATTGCTATATAAGTAGTATGTTTTCCACACTAAGCAAAATTATTCTGCCCCATTCTCAATATCTTAAGATAACAAAACTATTAGTTACGGGTGTATTTATAGGTCTTTTTTGATATAAAAAGTTTGCAATAAGAGAGAGCAAATCAAGTCTATTAAATGCTGTTTTCTTGGTCTTGATTTGTGTCTGCCAAATATGGTTATTACGTCTTGAAAATGAATATTTGTTTTTGAATACTCTATGGTTATTGCTTTTTTCACAGAGAAACTTGTAATCTCCAAATATATACAAATATGAAATAACTATAAAACAAATATTAGATGCAAACAATCCTAAAATTGTAAAACAAATCGTGTTGTTAAATAGAGAAGAGCTTAAGCTAACAGTTTAAAAATACACTCATCTGAATATCATACTTCTTATGAAGGAAAGGAAAAATAACTAAATGAATAGCACTAGTGGTTAAACTTTATGGTACATTCCTTATTTATTAATATTATTAGCTTATAATAAATTATCAAAAAAAAATATAAAAAGCCAAATTTTACAAAAAAATTTTGAACAAATACTTTAAATATAAGATAAAACGTTGAATTAAGGAAAAAAAAAAACGAATACATTGAAAAAAACGATAACATGATCAAAACATGACTTTACAAACATGACCAAATATGCACCCCGTAACCAATTGTTTTTTGATTGAATAAAAATACGCCCGAACAAATTCTATTTACCACAACTCATATACACTACAAAATAATGTTTGATTTAATGAGAGTCAAAAGCTGTCAAAAGTCTGTCGGTAATTTAAAAAGTTGTCACAAATCTGTCACAAATTAACTAAACTGTCACAAAAACTGTCGTTAATAAGCTCGTAACAAAAAATACCGTCACTAATCCCGTCGCTATTTGATTAGTTTTTTTTTTTATAGTGATAGGAACAGGAGTAATTGGTTCTCAGTCGAGTGGAATCTGAGTGGAAATTGGAGTATTCAACATCAATGTAATGCCCATCAAATCCCTCACCTGTACTAAAAACGGACCACTACATTTACTAATAAGCATTAACACAAGGTTGTCTGGTTGAAGATAATTGTGCTTATAGCTAGATTGTGCTCGAATGTGTCGATAAAAGTTACAAGAAACAGAACAATGATAATTCGGTAATTATCACGAGGGTAAGTTCAATTACAAAGAGAAAGGTATTAAGTAATTTATTCTTCGTGAATCGTGATTGTGTACCAAGGGAAAAACTGCCAACTACCTATAACCTAATATAGTTCGGAAAAAAAAAAAAAACAAGGGTGCATAATGTAAGGTTTTCTAATTGTAATGAAGAGCTTTAAGGGAAAAAAAATTGTAATAAAGAGCAGGAAGGAAGCGACTGGATTTTTCTACTACACTTTTTTCTGAAAAAACACACAAAACGTAAAACAAAAATGTACAAACCGTAAAAACTTGGTACAGACCGTAGATTAAATATACGGTTTGTGTTTCGGTATAAACCGTAGATTTAATCTACAGACCGTAGATTTTTTCTACGGTTTTACAGATAATTTCCAGAAATAACATAACAGTCCATACATTTCGTAAAAACTGAATATTGGTCATATCAATAAAAATACTGAATTTTTTTTAAAATTAAACATAAATTTTTTTATAAAAAACTAAATGGCATATTCTTAAAAATATAGATAATGTTGTGTAACATATTAGCTCGATATATGTATATATGAGATATGTAGAGATATACAGAGAACATAGAGAGATGGGGAACAATATTGTATTAATCAGTGTATGAATGTCTATTTATACAATGTCCTAATCCTCTTTATATAGATAGAGAGGTAGGATCACAAGCCCACTTGAGCCCAACTAAATCTCATAGAATATAAGCCCAATAGACCAATAATATCCTACAACACTCCCTTTTTGTACGTCTTGAGTTCTTCGTCTTCATGCAGTCGATTTGAGTTGAGTTCATTCGCAGTGCTAAACACATAAAAGCATTAGGGCCGTAAAACCCAATGTGTGACAAAACCGGTACCTAGGAGAAACTATGTAGCCGAATGATATAGGCCGAAATTCCATGTAAGTAACTAACCATAAAACAGTGTGTCTCATCAAAACCTTGCCAGAGCAAACCCAATTGGAAAATCTCTGATCGAAGGAAAAAGAGTACAACAGTAGTAGTAGTAGGGGATCAACCACAAAACAAGTGCCTCATCAAAATCTTGCTAGAGTAAACCTAGTGGGAAAAAACTCTAGTCAAATGACCAAAGAGTACACAGTAGTAAGAATTATACAACATGATACTCCTCCTAATTTCGACAATCTTAAGTGATATATGATGGGAACGTGTCTCGCTAAAAACATTGCCAAGGAAAACCCAGTGAAAAAAACCATGGTCTAAGGATAAAAAAAGAATATACGAGCATGCGACTGGATGCTCCCCCTTACTTGCACACGAGAGGATGCGAGTATTTCGTCTAAGTAGTAATTAGTGCAGTAAGCATTCTTGTGAATCCTCCCCCTCATTTGCACATGACTGAGTGCAAATATTTCATATTCCAAAAAAGAGTATGAGCATTCGACAGGATGCTTCATTTTTACTTGCACACGACTCGGTGTAGTAAAATCCAAATATGGAATAGAACGAGCATGCGACGGGATGCTTCTTTACTTCATATGTGAAAATTTATTTCGGCGAGAAATGATAAATAACATAATCTAGTCATGTCTCTCTTGATCGATAACAACAAGTTGTCCTCAAATAAGATAAGTGTTTTATCTGGATCGTGAGATAGAGCATATGTAATTCAAATAGAGATAATACTAGGTTAAAGCAATATACACTCTCTAGTCGTCTCATAGAGCACGGGTAGACCAGAGTGATTCGTTTGGAGTCATTCCAAGACCTCCAAGATATCGCCTTATTGCTAATGGTAAAGACATAACCATACTAGAAATATCTCTTATGCGACTCTGATAAGTAACCGGCATCGGTATAACCGAAAAAGGGTGGCGTTAAGTCGAGTATCAAAGGGGAAGGTACACTCGACAACGCAAAACGGGATAAACTTGCCCACTTTCAAAATTACCATAAGGTAAACGAATATTTCTTTAGTGCCATTTCGGTGGCAGCGTGTTAGCGCGATGCTGTGTCGAGCTATACCATTCACAGCAGACGAGATGTTTGTCCTAGTACATTAGAACAAGTACAATGATGCGCTTATTGTACTTACATATGAACATCATGGTTCAATATATCTTCGTCGTCTCATCTGGGACGAACCGGGTCTATATCAATGTCTAGTAATCGAACGATCATGGGAGAATCTGACGACTTAGCGTCATAATGACTAAAACGTCATAACACCTTCTGGGTGTAGTCTGAATCATGGACTTAGATTCAATCTTTACGGGGCTCGATCATCAGGCCAAGTCACTACCGTGTCTTCCCAAGATCCTTCATCTCAAAGGCAAATCCAAAAGTAGATCGTGTAATAAAACACGCAAGGGCATAATACTTGTTCAAGTATCCCAAACTGATCAAGTACTTACTTAGGCGGGTATACCACATTCGCTCGGATTATATTAATACATATAGTGAACGTCTCAGTCAATTAATATCGTGTTCCGTGGTCAGGAACTACTTGATTTAATCACATGAAGTCACACAAGGATCTTCATCTATATCTCTTTGTCTAAATCCCCATAAAGATAAAACCGTGACCACAATCACATGCTGCATAATCAGTTTTTTAGAAACTACTAAACTGATAAATTAGGGGACCGTGAAATAAACCATCTCGTAATCAATTCCAATGTGTGAGAGAAGCCTTTTGCTACTAGGCGAGCATTCTACAATCTCATTATTCTCATCACTCTTCCTTACGAATAACCAAATAAACGAACTCGTTTAACATTGGTGGGGTTGGAGCTACAGGTCCGAACACACTTTCGCTAAAAAGACTACTTGGATTTCAAGTTTCCATTAGTCCATTCTATTCAACGTTGACTTCAGGCAACGGTACATGGTTCCCTATCATAATTTGCTCATATTATCAGTCGTCACCGAATATATGAACAAGTAATCACTGACAGTCTCGTTTAGCTTTAATATCGTCTAAGATATCATGATCGACAGATATTTCGAGATTCTCAGGATGAGGAGGAATCACACATCTCCTAAATCCTTTATAATCTCGTGCGACAAACGAGTTTCAGTTTACCACCTATGGGGCGGAGCAAATTAAGAACCGGTCAACTTCCTTGTATCTTGGGAAGGACGACAGACTGACGGCCGACGACAGCGTTCCTTGCTTGGTGGATTCGGCCAAAGCAACGTGTTATGACAAGAACACGGCGTCCGACAGGGACGTCTATCCTTGCAAGCATTTTGCAGCATGTATAAATGATACTGTGACATCTCATAATGTCATTAAATGCGCCTGACATTTAGCTAGGCTTGAGTCTATGCACTTACTTATCACTAAGTGCAGTTTTGGGAATCAAGCTAAGACTGAGTGGGTTATGCCACGTTACTTCACATCGTTCCTTATCAATGGTAACGTGCAAATCTCCCCCTAATGACGGAAAGAACAGTCTTAGTATGTCACTTTCGCATATAATGCGGTAAATAGATCGCTCGCTAAGGCTACTCTATAAAATGATAGGCAGGAGATTCATAATCGACTAATGTCCCCATTCAGAGGTCCATATTTTGAACGATATAGCGGCTCAATCAAAATATTAATTAAGCACTCTAAACACGCGTTAATACGAGACTTCTGGCTCATAACCAGTAACCAGCTGGTACGCATATGGTGTTTGAGTGTCTATGGGTCTCATAACGGACCAATACAGCAAAATAGCATAATCCCACACTGAAATATAAATCTTGGTGTGCAAGACCAAGAAGTGCATGCAATCATTTGCAGTCGCATTATCAAACTTTGCGTGAGTCGATTTGGGTTTGAACATTATCGACATGATGTTCAATTTCAATTCCCAAACTCAAGTAATTCAAATCGAAATTTCAATTCTGACTCTTCGGCATTATCAAGTCGACAAGACTTTTTAGGATAATCCGGATCATGAGCCATCAACTTAATGATAGGGCTAAAAGTTTGGAAAATGATGCATTTTTATGGACAACAATAATCAGGTGACCATATTGTTGATGCATCAACCATAATCATTTATATTTATGGTCCGTCTTATGGTTGGATAAGATCACAATAACTCCTTCAATTCTTTACAAGAATTCTACGAGTCCATTTCGTGGTCTTTACACATACTAGTCTTTCAAAGTTAGCATTAGTGGCATGAATTTCAAATTAATCACAAAATATATTCTCAGAGATAATCCAAATGCGATGCGATTATAAATCAAGCATCGTCTTTTGACTCGGGAATATCTCATCCGGTCAATGCCACAATATCAAAATGCTCTTATCAATCGACGACAGACGAATGATAGTACAGACAATCATGTCTTAGCATCTAAATCATTTATCATTCGACGACAAGCGAAATGATAAGGTCACTTTAAAATCTATAAAAAATTGTGGTAGCAACCACTTGAAAGACATTTCAACTCCTCTAAAATACGCTTTCGGGCGTATTGAATGGAGGCTATTTAAAGAAATTTCAATTCTTTCATGAGCTATTACCAGATGACACTGGTTTTCTCGAATATTTTATAACTCAACAAGGTACGACATGACCTATAGGAGTATAATGCCTCATATTTGATAAATCAATTTGGTTTTACCAAAGATTTCGATTTTGGAACGACATGTCCAGAATTGTTGTCAACGAGTACTCTTTTAGGCAAGTAGTTAGTGAAATTATGTGGTACACTGTTACCCACTATTTCCAGAAAACCAACTTCCCCACAAGTATTGTCTAAAATTTCATAATTTTAAAGTTTGATCACATTTGTCAAAGGAATTTGCTCACAACACTTTAAATTTTTTGTGAAATTTCGTAAACAGGCAAACCATAATCCAAAAGTATGTTCAAATGGAAAAATCATAATCCAAATGGAAAAACATAATCCAGATGAGCGAAAACCGGCTCAATGATTTGTCAAAATCAATAAATAAAGGTAACAAACTCATTTGAGTTAGCTTTAACCACATTAGCAATGGCTTTTCTACTTTTATAATCGTTTTAAACTATTTAAGGAGTAGCCAGGAACGACATCGGTCATTTAGAGCAGAGATTGGCTCATTGAGCATTGTCTCTTTCTTTGGGACGACTGGCCCAATTGTTCCTCTCAAAACTGCATAGGTGCCACATATCTTCGTTTCAAACAATTGTCTAAACCTCACTTGGCTAAGCGATTCGTCAGGATCATGACAGTTCGAGACAAATAACACTTGTCTCGGTTCTCGATTCGTGGAAAAAAATGTACACTAAGAGCATTAATATCAGGCAAACAATTCGACGTTGACCCAATAGGATTAAAACTTCTTATCGGGGCATTTTCCCATCCACAAACAGATGGCGATAACGTAACATGGTGTATATAAATTCACGATAATGCTTATGGAATACAATTTCAAGCTAGTATTTTGGTGAAGGATCACTCCAGTATGTCAATTTTAGACATTTGTTCACCATAGACGTCATCACGTCATAAATGTGACGACGGAATAAAATCAACGCCTTTGCCTTCATCTTATGAGACACAACAAGCTTGTGTTTTACTTATCAAAGATGACATCCAAAAAAAATTGGGCATCAGATGCTTACACATAAGGGTGACTAACATGTGGTGGCATAAAATACCTCACCTAAATATTCATTTTGCAAGTATGCTTTGCGATTTCCTCATCATAGATGGCATCCAACATATGTTGGGAGTTCTGGATTAGTTATCATATAAAACGACTGGTTTATATGTTTATGGGTTGCACAAGCACAAACTTTGTTTCGAAATGACATGTTCGAAAACTAGTTTTGCTTCTCATGTGAATTGGTTTTCATTGATCGAACGACGGGTCGATGCTGAAACACCAATTCGGTGAAACATACATCACTATATAAACACACTCGGGGAAATTATTATTTAGTCAACCCCCTTCGGTAACTCTACTTGAAAACGACCAGGAAAGATGGTGAGGGTGGAGGGCACGAATGCCACTTAAAACCCGACCTCATTAGGATATCGACTTCCACCTATATGTTTCCTAAATATCGTATCCAAATAGGTAAGCCTATTTGGGGAAGATTCATAATTTTTCCTACTTAAATATAAGTATATATATGATTTCACAAATTAACATATTATATGATAGTGGATAAATATGACATGACCGTGATTAATTAATTATAGAATCCATTCATATAACAAATATATTATAAATCACACATGAAATATCTTATTCAATCTTTAATTATTACATGTCATGTGTTCATTTTATTCATGGTAACTAAAACATACAAGGAATCATATGAATTTAAAATTACCAATTCACAGTATACACGCAATTTCCATACATGGTAATTTTTATTTACTACCCAATTAAAAAATTATTATGGGCCGATTTTATACACATGCAAACACATATACTGTTTTATATGTAGGTACAATACTAGGGGTATCTCCTGTAATTTCAGTAAACTATACATGTACAATTACTATCGTATTACAGATTAAGTCCATATATTCCAGAAAGTCTTAAACTGGTCCATATTGTATCAAAACATAAGAACTATGGTTTTACAGGTGTACTAAACATTCAGTAAACTATGGTTCGTATTGTATCAAAACATAAGAACTATGTTTACTAAACATTCGCAAGTTAGATATGATTATATGCGGCATAATATTATGATTAACTTGGTAACATCACATACAAACAAACAACAGTGATTTCATAATTAAGGGCTACACATATATATCCTTGTTTTGCTATTGCCAAAATCCCAGACTAAGTAACGGTATAACTAAATCATGATAAATATATTGTAGTATATAATCCATGTGTATCAGAGTTTGTTACTTGTATGGATAACTAAAGCATGACCGTAACACACATATTGTTGATTATAAAATTATATTTGCTGATAAGACTATGCACAGTAACCCAAACTGCATGTATTTGTTGGAAAAAAAAAACTATGCGTGATAGATTTTTTTTATTTTTATTGTGTAACATGATCAACCTGTCTATAAAAACCTATTGATATGTAATATGTATCATGTACTGTAAAATTGTATTTTCATACAAACAAAATCAGTAAAAGACATATAATCGGGTTGTGAATCGGAAATCATGTAATTGTAAAACATGTATTAATCTGTGGGATTAAATTTGTAACAAACTGAAAACAGTATGACTGTTTTGTAATTCGCTGAAACTATTGATTGTGCTTGTTAATTACTAAATGACTAAACTAAAACTTGTCTAAAATTATGGACTGAAGCTGTAATAACGCTGTAAATAGATATATAGTTTGCTGAAATTACATCTAAAAACCCGGATATATCTTAGCATCTAAATCTTTTATCATTTCGACGACAAGTGAAATGATAAGATAACTTTAAATGCTTTAAAGAATGTGCTAGCAATCACTTGAAAGACATTCCAACTTCTCTAAAATACGTTTTTGGTCGTATTGAATGGAGGCTATGTAAAGAAATTTTAATTCTTTCATGAGCTATTACCCTTTCATTTAAATTTTTAGGAGAAAACTCAGAACTTTATCGACCTATTATGTGATTCAATTAATCGGCGTACTTGGAGGCTTTCTTTTGTTTATGGTGATAGAAAATCAGTTTGCACAGCAGAAAAAACGTGCCCAGATTCTTAGGTTTAGTATGTACGTATATTATTAATTAAATCCTGTTTTACCGTATAGGTTTAGATCATACCGAATAACAGAAGGAAACAAATTGTGGCTGTGATAGAACAGATTCGCCTCAACTCTTCTATCTTATTCCTGAATTAGCACATTGCTTCTTAAAAGATGGTGAACTCTTTATCTCTCTAGGCAATCTCGAAATATAGTTATGAAAAAGCTTATTCTTCCAAGAAAAGGGGCGTGCTATATGTAGGATAAGTTAGGGACTTGTAGGCTGATTATGATAGATCTCCTTAAAAACCGAGATATACACAATCCATTTAAATCGTGCTATCATATCTCCTTAAAAACCGAGATATACACAATCCATTTAAATCGTGATTTATTCCACTAAATATCACGACTGATCTCTCTATCATAATCCGAATATTCAATTCGTTCCAATTGTCAAAAATGTTCATTATCTCACCACGTAAAGATTAATGAGATACTCATTTATTAAATTAAATTAAATTACGGACTGATTTATTATTTAATAAACGTATTATCCCTAAGACTGTCCGCTTAACTTATTTGTCGTGTCAGATTATAAATCCACCTGCAGGGTTTACACGAACAAAACTTATAAGATTACTCAAGGGAGTATCATCAATCCCTTACGGGACGTGTATTTTTTTATTACTAATAATCACTGATACGAATAATGCTGTCATACAACTCATTAAGTTTATTGACTCGTGACGAATCTCACCATATATGTATCAAAATGACAAACACATCCATACATGTCTAAATAGAAATATAGGAATTAAGAGGATAAACAATAACCATGACCACTAGTTATAAAATCATTTTGTCTAGTCAGTCACCAAATGATTATTTCGTAACAGTCCTGTTTAATACACACAAAGTGCACTAGTAAATGGAGTTGGAATTTATCCGTTCCCTGTAGTCAAGACAGACCTACTAAAATCACGTACTACAACTCTACTGATGGTGTGCCCATTTCCATCTAAAGATGTAAACATATAACTTATATTCTATTAGAACCGACAGTCTAATCTTCCGTGTGTAAGTTGTACTCTACACACTAGACCATTTACTAAATAGGATAATAGACACTTATTTAATCATTTAAAAATAATGAAAAATAACAATTGCTCATATTATTCTCATTAAATAGATCAATTCAAAACATTGTGAAATATAAATCAAAAAACAAGCATGTCTTTTAGTATATTTCTAACATATGGATACCGGATTTTGGTCCGAGGTCTTTGCTATGGGAATATATAGCTGCGACAACATTAAAAATAAAGCTTCCACGGCTCTCTATGGGAGATTTTAATGACATTTATTGTCAAAAAGAAAAGGTTGGAATGAAAGAAAAGGCTCAGGGCAAGATTTCTTCTTTCCGAAATTTTATATCGAAATGTAATTTCATCGATTTAGATATTAAAGGCTGCTTTTTCACCTGGTCAAATAATCGGCACGGAAAGAGCAATGTTAAAGAAAGGCCAGACCGAGCGTTGGCAACAGTCGATTGGCTCACATTATTTCCTGGTACAGTTACAACAACGCTCCCCCCAATCGGGTCAGATCACAGCCCCATTCATGTAAATCTCGATCCAACATTTATTAGAAGGAAAAGGTTCTTCAAATTCGAGGCATTTTGGTCTTTGGCCAGATGAAAAAGAATGGGAGGAAATGTAGCTTCAGCTTGGAATAATTCTTCCTCGACAAATTCACTCATGTCAGTAGAACAAAGGCTCAAATATTGTAGTACAGAACTCGATTCTTGGAGTAAAACAACCTTCAAACAAGCTGGTTTTGAGATTCTATGTTGAAGGCGAAGCTTATTGATCTTCAAAGGAACCCACATGACAATAATTCCCAGCTTGAAATCAATCACATTCGAGACCAGGTAAAGAAGTTGTGGTCACAAGAAGAGAAATATTGGGGTCTTAGATCAAGAATTAAATGGATTAAGTGGGGCGATAAAAATACAAAAAAATTCCATGCAAGCACTATTCAACGAAGGCAGAGAAACCGCATTGTTCGATTGTAGGACTTAGAATCAGAAGAGTGGGTTGAAGATCCGGTTCGGCTTCAGTCAATGATTCTTGATTACTTTCAAAACTTGTATACATCCAAAGGTGATAAGAATATTGGTCCAATAATTTCAAATGTAAAACCAAAAGTAACTGCTGAAATGAACTTGAGACTTATTCGACCTATTTCAAGCGATGAGGTCAAAGCAGCAGCTTTTAGCATGGCGCCTTTAAAAGCTCTTGGACCCGATGAATTTCATGGACTTTTCTTTCAAAAATATTGGCATGTTGTTGAAGAAGATATTACTAGTTTAATTCGGGATTTCTTTATGACAGGAAGCTTTCCTGAAGCGTTAAATACTACAAGTATAGCTCTAATTCCAAAAGTCTCTAGCCCTGAGAATGTTGGTCAGTTCCGACCAATTGCATTGTGTAAATTTGTCTATAAGATACTTTCTAAAGTAATGGTGAACAGGTTGAAAGAGTGTATTGCCGATATAATATCTCCTGAACAAAGTGCTTTTATGAATGGTCGCCAAATTCAAGATAACATATTTATTGCCCAGGAAGCTATCTTTTCACTAAAAAATAAAAAATCTGGAAATTAATTCAATATGATTATGAAACTCGACATGAATAAAGCATAGGATCGCATCGAGTGGAACTTTGTCGAAGCTATGATCTTAAATTTTAGCTCTGGGATTTTCTCAGCACTGGACAAAACTCGTTATGAGGTGTATATCCTCTGTATCTTATAATGTTATTTTTAACGGGGAGCGGCTCCAGAACATCAAACCTTCTCGTGGCATTAGACAAGGAGACCCATTATCTCCGTTTTTGTTTATATTGGCTTCTGAATGTCTCACTTCCCTTCTTGATCATGCTAGCCAGAATCTTGATTTGAAAGGTATTAAGATTTCCAGAGCTTGCCTGATTGTGACACATTTTTGCTGACGACTCAATGTTCTTACTTCAAGCGTCAAAAACAAATTGCTTTCGAATTTTAGATGTCCTAAATAATTATTGCTACGCATCTGGTCAACTAATAAATTTAAACAAGTCTTGTGTGGTGTTTAGACTTAACACTCCGGAGCCAGGGGCCGAAACATGATGGTTTTTTTGGATGGACCGTGGTGTAAAAAATATGTCGAATAGAAGATAAAATAAATAAGATCTAATACAAAAATAAAGAATTTTAACATGATTTGAAATCCTAACATTCTACTACCTTAAAGATAATTTTACCACTACATCAACAAGTATTTTGTTTAATTGGGAGACCATCAATGCATATATCTTTAAAAAATTTAAATTACTCATACAAAAAAAATAAAAAATAAAATTGAAAATCGCCGTCGAGTATGGCCACGACCACCCACAGCCACCCCCTGGGTCCGTCCCTGTCCGGAGCCATAGGTGAGAACTTGCAAACATTCTTAATATTCCTTTGAAAGAGAAATTCAGCAAATATTTGGGTCTTCCAACAGAGTGGGGCAGATCAAAAAAAAGAATCACTTGCTTGGATTGCTGATCAACGTGTTCAAAGAAAAATTAAGGGATGGAAATCGTCTCTTCTTTCTCCAGCAGGAAAAGAAATTCTTATAAAGGTGGTTATCCAAGCAATTCCTAATTATATTATGTCCGTGATCAAGTTGCCTACGTCCTTTTGTAGAGATATATGTTCATATATTGCTAAATTTTGGTGGCAAAAACAGTATAACAAAGCGAGCATACACTGGGGTAAATTGGAATACACTATCTCGCAAGAAGCTTGATGGAGGAATTGGTTTCAGGGACTTTGAAATTTTTAATACGGCCTTGTTTGCGAAGCAAGCATGGCGTCTTATTTCGGAACCAAATTCTCTATGGGCAAAAATTATGAAAGGTGTATATTTTCCCAAAAGTTCTTTCTCGGACGTAGAGAAAAAGAAATCGGGTTCATGGAATTGGAAAAACTTATTAACGGGAAGAGATTTACTTAAAAAACATTGTCTATGGCTGGTCGGAAATGGTCGGTCTATTGATGTTTGGCACGACAATTGGATTCCGAACATATCGCTACAATCGTATACTCCGGCTACGCCAAATATAAAGGTTAGTGACCTCATAAACCATGCTTCTGCTACACAAGTATTTTGTTATCCTTGTTTCCGGTAGATATTGTGAGAAATATATTATAACCTCCCTACGGTAAATTAATAAAGTTTCTAAAATAATAATTTTCTCCGGTTCCGACTTGAACCAGTGTAAAAAATCAGGAATTTCGATAAATTAACAAGATAATAAATTTTCTGAAAATCATTATATAAATATTGGTCCCGACAAAATTATAAATTAATAATTATTCAAAATGGCAAACATTACTAAACCTGTTGTAAGATTATTGGACTCTTGGGCTTATACTTTATTGGCCCATGCAGGTCTTGTAACCCTACCCCTCTATCTATATAAAGAGGGCTAGGTGTCTTGTACTTTACATTCCATTCATATTCATTCATTAATAAAGACGATACTGTTCTCCCCTCTCTCTACTTCTGTCTCCCTAAATACCTAGCTAATAGTTGTATTACAACACGTTATCAGCACTGCTCTCGGAGATTGGAGTACGGATTCTAGGTTCAATAACCTTGAGGTTTATCCGGATTTTTTTAAGGATTTTGCTATATCGACCTTCACCAACATACCGTGCGTAAGGTACCCGGATATAATTTTTTTGAACCGTACAAGCCAGCATGTTTATATGACTTTAATGCTGCATGTTTATATGTTATATGTGATGATGACTTTACTCCTGCTGCATGTATCAATCTGTATAACCGAAATAATTACATGACTTTACTGCTGCATGTTATATGACATGTATAACCGAGAATAGATAAATATACTTATTTATCGCGTTAACACTTACCATAGTATCCATAATAGATAAATCATGTATAACCGGAATAAAGTTGTGTACTTATTACATGTATAACCGAGAATTGTAAATCGAAAATCATGTAATTGTAAAACATGTATTAATCTGTCGGATTAAATCTGCAACAAACTGAAACGTATGTACTGATTTGTAATTATCTGAAAGCTGTAAACTATTCTGTAAATTACTCAAGGACTAAACTGAAACTTGTCTGAATTTCTGGACTGTATATGTAATAATGTTGTAAATAGATATATAGTTTGCTGTAATTACACGCATGGTCCTGTAGTATAATACTTATACGAAAATAGTACATATGGTTGATAAAGATACAATATTTGGTAAATATACACACACATGCATATAAATTTTTTTTATTAAAAGGCAAACGAATAAAAAAAAAAAATTGCATGTAAATTTGATTTGATATGTTAGAATCTTCATGGATTGATTGATAATTTTAAATTGATTTGATTTGATATGTTATAATATTCATGGATTGATTGATAATCTTAAATTGATTTGATTTGATATGTTAGAATCTTTATGGATTGATTGATAATCTTAAATTGATTTGTTTATAACACCAAATCTACTGCATGATTAGATAGATTCTAAAATATATTTACTGCATATTTATATATATGTGGTTAATCTAAATAGATATTGTCTATATTGCTAATATTATTGCCATATATAAAATGCGAAAATCGTATATTTTCACATTTAAGTTGGAAAAATTATGATCCTTCCCCAACTAGGCTCACCTATTTGGATACGATGTCTAGGAAAGATATAGGCGGAAGTCGATATCCTAATGAGGTCGGGTTTTAAGTGGCATTCGTGCCCTCCACCCTCACCGTCTTTCCTGGTCGTTTTTCAAGTAGAGCTACCGAAAGGGGTTGACTAAATAATAATTTCCCCGAGTGTGTTTATATAGTGATGTATGTTTCGCCGAATTGGTGTTTCAGTATCGACCTGTCGTTCGATCAATGAGAACCGATTCACATGAGAAGCAAAACTAATGTTTTCGAACGTGTCGTTTCGAAAAAACGTTTGTGCTTGTGCAAACCATAAACATATAAACCAGTCGTTTTATATGATAAATAATCCAGAACTCCCAACACATGTTGGATGCCATATATGATGAGAAAAATCATAAACATACTTGCGAAATGACTGTTTAAACGTTGATTTTAATCCGTCACCACATGTTACTCACCCTGATGTGTGAAAATGTGATGCCCAAATTTTTTTTGGATGCCATCTTTGATGAGTAAAACACGAGTTTGTTGTTACCATCAGGATGAATGCTAAGACGTTGATTTTATTTTGCCACCGCATTTGAGACGTGATGACGTCTATGGTGAACAAATGTCTGAAATTGACATATTGGAGCAATCCTTCACCAAAATACTAGCTTGGAAATTGTATTCCATAAGCAGTATCGTGAATTTATATTCACCATGTTCCTTTATCACCCATGTGTTATTGGATAAGAAAATTACCCCGGTGAGTAGTTTTAATCCTATTGGGTCAATGGCGAATTGTTTGCCTAATATTCATGCTCTTCGTGTACATTTTTTTCCACGAATCGAGAACCGAGACAAGTGTTATTTGTCTCGAACTGTCGCGATCCCGATGAATCGCCTAGCCAAGCGAGATTTTAGACAATCGTCAAAATCGAAAACCTGTGGCTCCAAGACAGTAATTGAAAGGAACAATATGGCCCGTTGTCACAAAGTAAGAGATAATGCTCAATGAGGCAACTCTATGCTATAAAGACAAAGGTCATGCACGGTTACCCCTTAAATAGTTCAAAACTATTACAAAGGTAAAAAAAACCCGATGCTAATGTGGTTAAAGTTAACTGAAAGGAAACTCTTGAGACCCCCGGTTTTGTGGCTCAAATGAGTTTGTGACCTTTCTTTATTGATTTTGATTAAGCCATTTTTTTTCGCTCATCTGGATTATGTTTTTCCATTTGGATTATGATTTTTCCATTTGGACATACTTTTGGATTATGGTTTGCCTGTTTACGAAATTTCTCGAAATAATTTAAAGTGTTTTGAGCAAATTCCTTTTGACAAATGTGACCAAACTTTAAATTTTGAAATTTTAGGCAATACTTGTGGGGTAGTTGATTTTTTTTTGGAAATAGTGGGTAACAGTGTACCACATAATTTAATCAACTACTTGCCTAAAAGAGTCATTTTGTGACAATGATTATGGACATGTCGTTCCAAAATCAAAATCTTTGGTAAAACCAAATTGATTTGTCAAATATGAGGTCTTATACTCATATAGGTCCTGCCGTACCTTGTTGAGTTATAAAATATTCGAGAAAACCAGTGTTATCTGGTAATAGCTCATGAAAGAAATGAAATTTCTTTACATAGCCTCCACTCAAAAACGTATTTTAGAGGAGTTGAACTGTCTTTCAAGTGGTTGCTACCATATTTTTTAAAAGCATTTAAAGTTACTTTATCATTTCGCCTGTCGTCGATTGATAAAAGATTTAGATGCTAAGACATGATTGTCTATACTATCATTCGCCTGTCGTCGATTGATCAGAGGATTTTGATGTTGTGGCATTGACCGGATGAGATATTCCCGAGTCGAAAGACGATGCTTGATTTATAATCGCATCGCATTTGGATTCTCTCTGAGAATATATTTCGTGATTAATCCGAAATTAATGCCGCTAATGCTCACTTTGAAAGACTAGTATGTGTAAAGATCACGAAATGGACTCGTAGAATTCTTGTAAAGAATTGAAGGAGTTATTGTGGACTTATCCAACCATAAGACGGACCATAAATATAAATGGTTATGGTTGATGCATCGACAATATGGTCACATTTTACTATTGTCCACATAAATGCAGTACTTTCCAAACTTTTAGCCATATCATTAAGTTGATGGCTCATGATCCGGATTATTCTGAAAAGTCTAGTCGACTTGATAATTCCAAAGAGTAATAATCGAAATTTCGATTTGAATTACTTGAGTTTGGAAATTGAAATTGAACATCCTGTCGATTATGTTCAGACCCAAATGGACTCACGGAAAGTTTGATAATGCGACTGCAAATGATTGCACGCATTTCTTGGTCTTGCACACCAAGATTTATATTTCCGTGTAGGGTTATACTATTTTGCTGCATTGGTCCGTTATGAGGCCCATAGACACTCAAACACCATATGCGTACCAGCTGGTTACTGGTTATGAGCCAGAAGTCTCATATTAACACGTGTTTAGAGTGATTAATTAATATTTTTATTGAGCCGCTCTAGCGTTCAAAATATGGACCTCTGAAGGCGAGATAAGTCGATTATGAATCTCCTGCCTATCATTTGATAGAGTAACCTTGGCAAGCGATCTCTTTACCGCATGATATGCGAAAGTGACATCGCTAAGACTGTTCTCCCCGTCGTTAGGGGGAGATTTGCACGTTACCGTTGATAAGGAACGACGTGAAGTAACGTGGCATAACCCACTCAGTCTTAGCTTGATCCCCAAAACTGCACTTAGTGATAAGTAAGTGCATAGACTCCCTCAAGTCTAAGTAAATGCCAGATGCATTTAATGACTTTATGAGATGTCACGAGATCATTTATACCTGCTGCAAAATGCTTGCAAGGATAGACATCCTTGTCGGACGCCGTGTTCCTGTCGTAACACGTTGCTTTGGCCGAACCTGCTAAGCAAAGGACACTTCCGTCGGCCGTCAGTCTGTCGTCCTTCCCAAGATACGAGGAAGTTGACTGGTTCCAAATTCGTTCATCCCCAGAGGTGGTGAACTGAAACTCGTTTGTCGCACGAGATTATAAAGGATCAAGGAGATGTGTGATTTCCTCCTCATCCTAAGAATCTCGAAATATCTGTCGATCATGATATCTTAGACGATATTGAAGCGAAACGAGACTGTCATTGATTACTTGTTCATATATTCGGTGACGACCGATAATATGAGCAAATTATGACAGGGAACCATGTACTGTTGCCTGAAGTTAACGGAGAATAGACTGGACTAATGGAAACTTGCAATCCAAGTAGACTTCTTAGCGAAAGTGTGTTCGGACCTGTAGCTCCAACACCACCAATGTTAAACGAGTTCGTTTATTTGGTTATTCGTAAGGAAAAGTGATGATAATAATGAGATTGTAGAATACTCGCCTAGTAGCGCAAGGCTTCTCTCACACATTGGAATTGATTACGAGATGGTTGATTTCCTCGTAATGGACGTTATAACGGTCCCCTACTTTATCAGTTTAGTAGTTTCCGAAAAACTGATTATGCAGCATGCGATTGTGGTCACGGTTTTATCGCTATGGGGATTTAGATAAAGAGATATAGATGAAAGTTCCTGTGTGACTTCATGTGCTTGAATCAAGTAGTTCCTGACCACGGAACACGATCTCAATTGACTGAGACGTTCACTATATGGATTAATATAATCCGAGCGGATGTGGTATACCACCTAAGTGAGTAATTGATCAGCTTGGGATAGTTGAACAAGTATTATGCCCTTGCGTGTTTTATTACGCGATCCATTTTTTTGGATTTGCCTTCGAGATGAAGGATCTTGGGAAGACACGGTAGTGACTCGGCCCGATGATCGAGTCCCGTAAAGATTGAATCTAAGTCCATTATTCAGACTACACCCAGAAGGTGTTTTGACGTTTTAGTCATTATGACGCTAAGTCGTCAGATTCTCCCTTGATCGTTCGATCACTAGACATTGATATAGACCCGGTCCGTCCCTGATGAGACGACAAAGAGATATTGAACCATGATGTTCATATCTAAGTACAATAAGCGCATCATTGTACTTGGTCTAATGTGCTAGGACGAACATCTCGTATGTTGTGAATGATATAGCTCGACACAACATTGCGCTATCACGCTGCCATCGAAATGGCATAAAAGACATTTTCCCATTACCTTAAGGTAACTATGGATGAGGGCTTATCTTATCCCATTTTGCATCATCGAGTGTACCTACCCCCTTCGGCACTCGAATTAACGCAACCCTTTTTCGGTTATACCGATGCTGGTTACTTATCAGACCCGCATAAGGGATATTTCTAACATGGTATGTCTTTGCCATTAGGAATAAAACGATATCTTGGAGGTCTTGGAATGACTCCAAACGAATCACTATGATCTGCTCGTGCTCTATGAGACGACTTGGGAGTGTATATGGTTTCGAGCTAGTATTAGCCATATTTGAATTACATATGCTCTGTCTCACGATACAGATAAAACACTTGTCATAGAAGACAACTTGTTGTTATCGATCAAGATAGACATGACTACATTATGCTATTTAGCATTTATCGTCGAAATAAATCTTCACATATGAAGTTTAAGAGCATCCTGTCGAATGCTCATTTTATTCCACGTTATATTTTCTTGCATACAGTCGTGTGCAAGTAAATGAGGCATCCAGTCGAATGCTCGTACTCTTTCTTGGAATATGAAATCTTTGCACCCAGTCGTGTGCAAGTGAGGGGGAGCATCCAGATGAATGCTTATTGCACTAATTACTACTTAGTCGAAATCCTCGCACCCTGTCGTGTGCAAGTGAGGGGGAGCATCCAGTCGCATGCTCGTGTACTCTTTTTGTCCTTAGACCAAGGTTTTTTCCCACTGGGTTTTCCTTGGCAAGGTTTTTAGCGAGACACGTTCCCATCATATCTCACTTAAGATTGCCGAAATTAGGGGGAGTATCCGGTTGTATACTTCTTACCACTGTGTACTCTTTTGTCCTTCGACTAGAGGTTTTTCCCACTGGGTTTACTCTAGCAAGGTTTTGATGAGGCACCTGTTTTGTGGTTGATCCCCTACTACTACCACTGTTGCACTCTTTTTCTTTTGATCAGAGATTTTCCCATTGGTTTTGCTCTGCCAAGGTTTTGATGAGGCACACTGTTTTGTGGTTAGTTACTTACATGATATTTCGTCCTATATCATTCGGCTACACAGTTTCTCCTAGGTACCGGTTTTGTCCCACACTGGATTTTTCGGCCCTAAGGTTTTTATGTGTTTAGCACTGCGAATGAACTCGACTCAGATCGACTGCATGAAAACGAAGAATTCAAGACGTCCAAAGGGGGAGTGTTTTAAGATTATTGGACTCTTGGGCTTATACTTTATTGGCCCATGCAGGTCTTGTAACCCTACCCCTCTATCTATATAAAGAGGGTTAGGAGTCTTGTACTTTACATTCCATTCATATTCATTCATTAATAAAGACGATACTGTTCTCCCCTCTCTCTACTTCTGTCTCCCTAAATACCTAGCTAATAGTTGTATTACAACAAAACCGACTTAGTGAAGTGTAGACAATTGGTTTTTCTTAAAATTTAAATCTATTTGAATCTCATCTCTAATTTTTTTAATTGTATCAAAATTCTCTGATATAGTCTTTTCGAACTGCACCAAAAAATAGTTATAGATGCGATAAATGTTTACTTTCGCGTGACTTGTTCCAAAGGTACGGTATCATATTCAAGTATCATCTGCATACTTTTACTGTTACCAAAGAATATCCATAATTTCTTTTAAGTTCTGGGCCTCTGAACATGTATAATTTTCACATGTGTAATCGAACAAACCATTGGCATCCCGTTTATTGCGATAACCCAATCATTTTTTCAAGTTCATAAATAAATTTGTCAATAGTGGTTTCATCTATTAATTGAAACTTCATTGACCGAACGAATTTTGCAGTGTCGAAAAAAATTTGTTATTGTCGCTCGATGAACATTAATCGTCCAATCAATATAAGCTCTTTAAAATAATAATTATTAATTTATCGATTAATTAATAATTATTATTTTAAAGAGCTTATATCTAAATTAATAAATTTCTACGGTTCTGACATTATTAATTTATAGAGGTTTTACTATATAATTTCTATTCCAATACCGAATATGAATATACCTGATAACATTGTATGGCCGTTTAGGTTTGCTGGAAAATATTATGTTAAAAGTGGTTATCAAAGTGTTTTGCCTAAACCCGAAAAACACTCGAATAAGCCTTCTTGCTCATACTCATTGTCGCCGAATTTATGGAAAATCATCTGGAGGGCTAATACTATTCCTAAAATTAGATTTTTCATTTGGAAATTGTGCAAAAATGCTCTTCCGACAACTAAAATCTGTTCCATAGAAAAATAAAATTATCTCCTATGTGTGCTATCTCCAATCAGGAACCTGAGACAGTTGAGTACATTTTCCTCTTATGTTCGTGGACTCGAAAGTGTGGAAGGAAATCCCTTTGTGTATCCAACCTTGTAGGTCGTCAATTCAACGGTTTGACAAATAGATCCTGCAATTACTTTAGGAGGACCCTGCGCATTTTGAAAGCAAGTCATTCTGGATTTTTACTTCTTGTTGGTTCATTTGGAAAGAACGTAATTCGTTTCTTTTTGAAGGAAAATTTCCGAGTCCGGAAAAGGTTATTGGTTTTAGTCGTAAGCTGCTTTCTGAGTTGGAGAATGAGAGAAGTTATCCGATTCAATTAAGATCATCACACACCAAAAAGATTGAACAATGGTCTCCACTGCATATGTGTACCATGAATTTAAATGTGATTGTGTGTTTAATTCGGGAAAGAAAATTGGCTATGTCGGAATTGTTGTTAGAGATCATATGGAAAACACTCTGCTCAATTACTCATTAAGACAACCTTGCTCTTCCCTATTAAAAGGAGAAGTCGTAACTCTACATAAATCCGCCTCACTAGCAAAAACACTCGACCTGGATAAGGTATTATTTGAATCAGGGGCAAAAATAGTAGTCAATTCTATTAACTCCAACGAAAATCTGAATTGGCACTCGTAACATCCCGTGTTTTTATAAATTGTTTTATTCATGATTTAATTTATCCAAAAACGTTTTATACAAATTTTACCAAAAACCGGTCAGTCGACCAATTTTTAGCCAAAAACCGAAACTATTCCGAAAAACTTTATTTTAAAAAAACCTGTTACTAATTTTACTAATAAAAAGGACCCAGTAGATTTGTTTCTAAAAATTTGTTATTTTTGAGTAGTAAAACAATATTTTTGGATTAAGGGTTAACTTTTAGAACTTTGGGTACCAAATAGTTCGCTTCCACAAACTTTCTCAAAACAGTTTTTACAACTTCAAATCAGCCCACTTTTTCAAAGCAGTAACCTAAATCAAGAGAGAAAAGAGAGAAAACGAGAGAAAATGGAGATTCCAAATCCTAGGAAGAAGAAGAAGAAACCACGTTAGCGGATTATTACCGGAAGCATCTCCTCTACACGCTAAGGTAACGGGGGTTATCCATTGCGAATAGACGAGGGTGTATGTTAGGATTAGGTTTTACTTTTATTATAAATTGGGGGTTTTTGTCTTTTATATTAATTATGTTCTTATATTGTTAATTGGGGTTTAGTTGTTATATTTTTAATTCCATTATTTGAATTGTAGAAGTTGAAGCTTTTGACATATTAATTTCGAATTAATGAGATTATGGATGGGTTTGCATGTTTTATGAGTTGATTATGTGATATTATAGTTGTTGATGAAATTGGGTGAATTTATGTTGAATAAAGATGAATTGTAGTTTATGCATACAAAATGTTTGTTAAAATGCCTGAATGAGATTTATGTTGATAGACTTGTTTGGCTAGTTGTGAATCTAGCACCTATGATTATAGGTATTGTTGAATTACGTTAAAGTGACGTATGAGAATGTGATAATTGAATGGTTTTATATTATTGGCTGAGGCCTTGTGATTTAGCTGTAGTGGCAATGGTCTATGTCTCTCCCTAATTCCGGGGACATAAGACGGCCGAGGGGATATGGAATGACTCGTCTTACGGACTGTGGCAAGTGGCGTGAGAGGTTCCAGTGTGCACTATATTTATTTTATTGTTAGTAATGGTCTATGTCTCTCCCTAATTCCAGGGACATAAAATGGCCGAAGGGATAGGGAATGACTCGTCTTACGGACTGGGACAAGTGGCGTGAGAGGTCCAAGTGCGCACTATAAATCTATTTTTATGTTAGCAATGGTTTATGTCTCTTCTTAATTCCGGGGACATAAGACGGCCGAAGGAATAGGGAATGACTTACCTTACGGACTGGGGTAGGTGGCGTGAGAGGTCCATGTATGCTATTGATGTGTGTTGAAGTTATTTAATTTATCTCGTTATAGGATGTTATTATATTTCTTTTTATATGTTGATTATCGTAGTTGTTGTTTGTGGGTTCTTGCATTTATGGGATGGAATGACGGTATTTTGTGGTGTCGTCCCGTCTATGTATGTGCGTGAGACTCACCGTTACAATTTTGTCTTTCAGGTACAATTTAGATTGAGACGTTCGGATAAGAGCATTAGCGCAGTATCGCATGGGCTCGGGGCATCTTTCAGTTGCTTTATTTTCGCTTAGACTAGTTTTTATTTGAGGTTGTAGCCTACGGGTAAATTAGATTTGTTCATTTCTTTTTATATAATTTTGTTAAAACCATTTGTCTTGTAGACGCGTTTGGCAAACTTTATAATTATTCATTTAATTGTTCCTTTAGCTCGCAAGTGTTTTCTTTTAAAATTTTAATTTTGTACCAACAGGTTTCATTTTCATTTTGTTTAAAAAGGTCACGCCTTGATGTTCGTTTCCTGGATTTTGGGGCTTGACAAGTTGGTATCAGAGCTAACTAGGTTCTTGTATACTTTGGGACGACGGGAAGATGGGTAACCATTGGACCAAGATCCATCGTATCATTTTCACAAAACTTTTTCCAAAAATTCAAACTTTTTCAAAAACGGGGGGTTGCATTTAGCTTAAGACATGTAGCTAGAATTTAGTAGTAGTTGATGAAAGGAAAGTCATGTTGTGAGGCAAGTTGGGGACAATGAGGACGCTTGTTGATCCCGGCTCGCCAAACTGGTGGGTGGACCTCTCGTCGGTAGGTGTGAAGAAATACCTTAGCGATGTGGACTTCTAGAGTATGCGAAGACGCTCGGGTGCTTTAGGATAACGTATCATGATGGGTTATCCCTTGCACTTTTGTGTTCTTTGTATGCGTGTGTAGATTGATATAGTGTGTATGAGGTATAAGTTTGCATGTCAAGTAGTCGCAAACTATTAGAGTGCGAGAATTGTGAAGTTGATGGTTTTATGTAGTGCGTTTTCAAATTATTTGACTTATGTGTGAATGAATAATTATATGCGAATGGATGTTGATCGTAAAAATATTGTGGACTAGAATGATGTGGTTGTATGATATGTTCCATGTAAGGAATTTACAAGTGTTGAGGAATTTTACGTTTTTGTATCGTTAATTTTTCTGCAGAAAAACGATTGGGCGTTTTTTTTAAGTATTATTTCGATCGGTCGCATTTTTCAGACCTCTCTCGTCAGATTTTGACCAAAACGATCGGTCATTTTGTCAAAAACGACAGGTCAACTTTTTCAGACCTCTCGGGTCAGATTTTGACCAAAACGACCGGTCGTTTTGTCAAAAACGATCAGTCATTTTCTGGTAAATTTTGCGGTTTTTCGCTAAACTTCAAACGCTCATAACTCCTTCGTTTTTACTCCGAATTTGATTACGCTTGAAGCGTTGGCTTCGTATTTCAGTGATCTATAATTATGAACCTAGAAATCTTGATAAAATGATTAGAATACAAAATGATCTTTTATCATAATTTACATGTTTTGTGATTATCACGTAATGTGCGGAATGTTGTATTGTATGATTAGCGGAATTTGATGCCTTTGCAAATTATTATAATATATATATATATATATATACATGTATTAGAATGAGAGAATAAAAAAGATTTGGTTAGATTTTATTAGTTGGAAAACATGAATGTTAATTACGTTTTGTGAGGTCGTGTCCTAAATTCATTAGTTTTATAAGTCATTTGTGCACTTATTTCTTCCTTACAACATGATTCTACTCTTTTAGACATTGAATATAAATTTTTTCTTGGTTAGATTGTAAGCTAGTGTTTTATATATATGTTTCACATTTAGCAACTATTTTCCTTCACTCGATAGAATGATAACCGGGGACTTAGATGTTTTAGGTTCTAAGTTAATTGTCCCTACATGAAGAATCTCGTTTGATACTGTGTAATGTAAGACTATACTATAATGTAAGATTTAAATTAGTTAAGTTGGTTTGGTGTCCATATTTAAGAGGAATTACACACAGTTAATTTCATATGTACTAAATTCAAGGTCGATATAAGGGGATTTTAATAAATTTTATTTTTATAAGATTAACTATTGAAAACTTAAGAAATATATCTGGTGTAGCATGCCCCTGTACAAGTTAAAATGTTTGAGTTTGTAAACAATTATAGGTGATACAAAGTTTTTAAAACATTTTCGTATTATCTCTATTAATGGTTTGTACGTTAATTAAGTCACTGGTTTGGTATATATAAATAAAAATGTAGTTAACTATTGCGGCGGATTGTAACTAACAAACAAAAGGGCATGATAGGATATATTTATTTATTTTATGGATTTTTTTTTTTTGAGTTGAACTTTTCGACAGCTATAAGAGAACCTCGATTATGGTAGTTTCCTTCTAATTTTTGTAATGGATTACCTTTCGGTGCCAACTTTTGCTCAGAGTTTCAATGAAATGATACGTTAGGTTATTTTCAATTTATTTGACCACTGTAAAAGATGTTTAAGCTATAATTAGGATCCAAACTTAAGATTTAATTTGTGTTTAAAGTGTTCACATAATAAGTGAATTAGCATTATAGTTGTCCTAGTTATTTCAAGTAAATCTCTTTGGTCGGATTAGTTGCAAAGTTTCAACAGGTCTTGCACTTTGATTGAGAGCATGTATTACATGTGAATTTGGAGTGGTATTTTGGGACTAAATATAAATTATTAGGTTTTTCGCTTCTTATTAATTAAAGATTGTTTTGTTTAAGAGAACATGGTATAAAGGGAGATTGGTATTATTTTTGGGTGGTGGTCTAGATGCTAAAACTGGATTGTTTGATAAATTAGAAACAAAATGCAATGTTAGGCCGGTTAGCACCATTATTATTATTATTATTATTATTATTATTATTATTATTATTATTATTATTATTATTATTATTATTATTATTATTATTATTATTATTATTATTATTATTATTATTATTATTATTATTATCAGAACGTGCAGCGGAAGCACGTGAAATAGATATAGATGTTTAAGTAATAAATGTTTCGGAAAACGATATGGAAACAAGTTTTGGAATAGGTATGGTTATCTTACGGTATCAATATCAATAATAGTTGTTTGAATTTGAACCATCCCAGAGGTTAATTACCAGTTCAAGGAAAAACATGGTAGGAACAAATTTTATTTTTTTACCAATTAAAAGATTAGCTTACATCATGTGTTTTGCTTTCATGGTGTACACTTTGTTATTAGCATTGGTGATGACTAAAATCAGAATTTGGACAAAGAATTATGTAGACAGGAGTTATAGAGTTTTGGAATTATGATTGATGGGAGTTATAGAATTTGGTAATTAATGAAATAATAAACGATCGGAAGTGGTAAAAGTTTGACCTTAGGAATTTACGTTAGTATTTTTCCATCATAAGTTTTCAAGTTTCACAAGGATAATGATGATATTATTATTAGTAATTTTAATCTCAAATGAGTTTCCAAGATACCTTTTATTATACTTCTTTTATATAGTTTATGCTGCATGCAAACACAAGTAACTGTTTTGGAGACCGGTTGGTTAAAGAAATTATGTGAGCTGATTTAATCACGTCTAAGAAAGCATATATAATATTATTCGAAAACATTATCTTCTTTTTTTTTCAAGTTATTAAAGAAATAAAGTTTCGGGACGAAACTTCTTTAAGTGGTGGAGAGTGTAAAATCCCGTATTTTAATTTAAAAATTTTATTTTGAATATTTATTCTTCTAAATAATTACTCATGTCACTATTTTGTTTTCATAAGTAAGAATACTAATGTTTAGTTGTTTAAGTGATTTAAGGACCTTACGGTTACACGTTATCAAAACTATAGAGTTTTAAAGGATTTAGAGGTATTTAATTGGTAAAATGATTTACCATGGATTGATACGTGGTAGTACTTTTAGGGATTAGCTGGTAAGAATTTGGCCTAGTAATTATGTAATTTACTTCGGTTAGAAATATTGAATTGTATAAACGTATGATTAGGAATAATGGTGTAAGTTATAGGTCTTTGAATGCCTCACTAAGATAATTAATGACATGATTTGATTTTATTCATATATAAAACCGATGCCTTGTCTGAAGAGTAAATGTCAATTAAGAATAGTAAATATTATCTTGAGGTTTCTATAACGAGATGTTTGTATTTATTCCTATAACTACGATGCGTGGAATATTTAAGGAGTAATAATGTTACATGTATTCAAAGAGTTTGTGTTGCTAGTAATTTATTAAGAAGGTAACCTTGCATGAGAAATTGAAACGGAAGTAATAAATTGGTATAGAATTGTAGTATAAATGCTAAGCCAATTGTCATGCCATATACACGTCCCTATAATGAATTCTTCCTTGTTAATATAGATATCTACACTAGTGCAAATAAAGAAAGAAAGCTAGGTAGCATTTCCCTGATTAGATTCTATACTCCTTTACTGTATTAAAATTATATGTATGTAACGAAAGTATACAAAGATGAGAAAATTAAAGTCCTATGTGAGGAAGGGAAAAGGTTTAGTGGAAAGCTAAGCACTAGATTATTCGTTGTAGAAATGTTTCTGTTCTTTCGGATTAATATTAGGTGAGTGGGTTTTGTCTTGCTATTATAAATATTCCGTTGCAACTTTTGATAATATTTTACAGGCTCATGGGTATTATTTTTCAAGTACTATTTATGTATGGGAAACATTGTTTTTATATTGTTACGAAAACAAAGAAAATAAAAGAAAGAAAAGAATGAAAAAGAAGAAGTGATTTATATACAGTGGATCTGTATAAAGGGAACTAGTTTATATCTTATAAAGATAAAGGTTATATAAAGTGTATCTGTCTAAGGTTTCTAAATTTATTATTTTATGAATTGCTTATGATTTGTATTTGGGACCATGAGAATAAATCCAACGGAGAATCCCGAATAAGGGGAAGAGGAAAGTGGGGTGACGTTGGCAACTAAACGAAAGAGTTTAGTTCTCAACGATTAACTTAGCGATTGTACATAGTTTTGTTAACCAGAACGTTTTAAGGAATAGACTCAGCCATCATGCTATGGTGACCTTAATTACGTAGTGCACGTTTGGTTTATACACCTAAGAAAAAGATTGACGGTAAAGAGATTGAGGAAGTCAATCGGGCTTGGTACTCTAAGATATACATGTTATCATTTTGCTTTTATCATAAAAAGAAAGAAAAAGATTTTATTATTACTATTGCGATGGATTTAATTTTCATGAAAGAAAAGTGAAAAGTTTATTTATCTTTTATATTCAGGTAATTTCTAAATACTTATGCATTGGGAATTTTTATTAAACAAGTTATTATGTTCCAAGAAACTGAAAGGGAAAAATCTTATTTTCGACCCGTATAATATATTGTGAGGTTTTCTCTCTCATTGAGCTCGTTTGGCTCACCCCTCTCTTTTTTAAAAAAAAAATGTTTTCAGGTTAACGAGCAGTTAAGTAGGGTTGATATCGAGTCAGTTTGAGGACCAGACAGACCTTTAAGATTATGTGTTAAATTCCGCTGCGATTACATTTTTATTTTAGTTGTAAGAGATTAACTTCTTGTAATGAACGTAATTTTCAAGATTCTATTTAATGAAGCTTTTGCTAGAAATTTGAGCTTATTTAATGAGTTATTTAGCGAGTGTTTAATAATTACTTCATTTAGGCTTTGTTTAACACGTGCCGCCACACGTGTTATTCAGCCGTGTGACACCCCCGGGTCTGGGTTGAGAGTTTATTTTATTAGAGTGTAGTTTACTAGAAAGACCGTATTTTGAGTTTTGTAGACATTGTGGAGTTGTTATGAGTTGTGAACCCTGTGTATTTTATTTCTTGAATTATGACACGAATTGTACGTTTAAATTCTTATGGTCTTAATTTATAAAAGTTTATCATTTCTGGGTATAGTTCTTTAGAGAGGAAATTTCGGGACGAAATTCTTTTAAGGAGGGTTAGTTGTAACATCCTGTGTTTTTATAAATGGTTTATTCATGATTTAATTTATCCAAAAACATTTTATACAAATTTTACCAAAAACCGGTCACTCGACCAATTTTTAGCCAAAAACCGAAACTCTTCCGAAAAACTTTATTTTAAAAAAACCCGTTACTAATTTTACTAATAAAAAATACCCAATAGATTTGTTTCTAAACATTTGTTATTTTTGAGTAGTAAAACAATATTTTTGGATTAAGGGTTAACTTTTAGAACTTTGGGGACCAAATAGTTCGCTTCCACAAACTTTCTCAAAACAGTTTTTACAACTTCAAATTAGCCCACTTTTTCAAAGCAGTAACCTAAATCAAGAGAGAAAAGAGAGAAAAAGAGAGAAAAGAGAGATTCCAAATCCTAAGAAGAAGAAGAAACCACGTTAGCGGATTATTACCGGAAGCATCTCCTCTACACGCTAAGGTAACGGGGTTTATCCATTGCGACTAGACGAGGGTGTATGTTAGGATTAGGTTTTACGTTTATTATAAATTGGGGGTTTTTGCCTTTTATATTAATTATGTTCTTATATTGTTAATTGGGGTTTAGTTGTTATATTTTTAATTCCATTATTTGAATCGTAGAAGTTGAGGCTTTTGACATATTAATTTCGAATTAATGAGATTATGGATGGGTTGCGTGTTTTATGAGTTGATTATGTGATATTATAGTTGTTGATGAAATTGGGTGAATTTATGTTGAATAAAGATGAATTGTAGTTTATGCATACAAGATGTTTGTTAAAATGCCTGAATGAGATTTATGTTGATAGACTTGTTTGCTTAGTTGTGAATCTAGCACCTATGATTATGGTTATTGTTGAATTACGTTAAAGTGACGTATGAGAATGTGATAATTGAATGGTTTTATATTATTGGCCGAGGCCTTGTGATTTAGCTGTAGTGGCAATGGTCTATGTCTCTCCCTAATTCTGGGGACACAAGACGGCCGAGGGGATATGGAATGACTCGTCTTACGGACTGGGGCGAGTGGCGTGAGAGGTCCCAGTGTGCACTATATTTATTTTATTGTTAGTAATGGTCTATGTCTCTCCCTAATTCCGGGGACATAAGACGGCCGAAGGGATAGGAAATGACTCATCTTACGGACTGGGACGAGTGGCGTGAGAGGTCCAAGTGCACACTATAAATCTATTTTTATGTTAGCAATGGTCTATGTCTCTCCCTAATTCCGGGGACATAAGACGGCGGAAGGGATAGGGAATGACCTACCTTACGGACTGGGGTAGGTGGCGTGAGAGGTCCATGTATGCTATTGATGTGTGTTGAAGTTATTTAATTTATCTCATTGTAGGATGTTATTATATTTCTTTTTATATGTTGATTATCGTAGTTGTTGTTTGTGGGTTCTTGCATTTATGGGATGGAGTGACGGTATTTTGTGGTGCCGTCCCGTCTATGTATGTGCGTGGGACTCACCGTTACAATTTTGTCTTTCAGGTACAATTTAGATTGAGACGTTCGGATAAGAGCATTAGCGCAGTATCGCATGGGCTCGGGGCATCTTTTAGTTGCTTTATTTTCGCTTAGACTAGTTTTTATTTGAGGTTGTAGCCTACGGGTAAATTAGATTTGTTCATTTCTTTTTATATAATTTTGTTAAAACCATTTGTCTTGTAGCCGCGTTTGGTAAACTTTATATTTATTCATTTAATTGTTCCTTTAGCTCGCAAGTGTTTTCTTTTAAAATTTTAATTTTGTAGCAACAGGTTTCATTTTCCTTTTGTTTAAAAAGGTCACGGCCTGATGTCCGCTTTCTGAATTTTGGGGCGTGACAGCACTGTTAGGACTAAATCTATAAATATGCATAGATTAACTTATGTGTGGTTATCAAGATTACGAATGAGCTAATAAGGATCATACATGAATCCATTGATGTTGAATACGAGTAAGGATTGTGGGAAAATGGTCTTCCACAGACTAACATTCATCTCTATATGGTTCTCTCTCTATTGATGGGAATGGATGAGGAGAGTTATGAGAAGTTAGTCTTGTGGACCAAACCATTAGTACCTTATATAGTAAACTAAGTAGAGCCTCATAAACCCTAATTAGGTTAGCTATCGGGTAGTACACATTACAAAGCCCATACCGGTAAGATGTTAATTGGGCTTTCCTTATTAGATCACTTAATTAGCCTAATATATAATATTAGCATAAATGATATTATCTTAATTAATTAGCCCACATACTAGGTTATTAAAATAACCTAACAATCTCCCACTTAGGCTATAATTAATTCCAAATGACAATTTCATTAAATAACCTTAGTTGCGTGCAAAATTGCTAATAATTCTTAAAACATTTTCTTTAATCAATCTGGTCCATCTCCTATACCAATATGAGACTAAAGCGACATTCGTTACATTTATCATAACTCGATACATCAATAATCACCATATCAGATATATTCAACGACATAGATCAAGTATGGATGTGTAACTGAAAAATACAAGCAATGTGATCTTAGTCATGTCTATTTCCAATTGGTCCTTTATTCGTTAGTGAGATCAATACTTATTCTTTCAAACTTTATGTTAAATCACAATTGAAAGATAACACATTCAGAGAAATAAAGATAATAATAGTACCATCAACTTTATTCTGCAGAAAAATGTACACCAAAGTGTTTTAATAGTGTCAACAAAAGAACTAAATACGGAACACAAACTCCCACTAAAACTGAATATGATCAAACATGACAACACCCATTTGAGCAGTATGCCCATGAAAGACATTGGGTGTCAAGCCTTTAGTAAGTGGGTCCGCTAGCATGTAGTTTGTTCTTATATGTTCAACATACACTATCTCTCTCTGAACTCTTTCTTTAACAACTAGAAACTTAATGTCTATGTGTTTCGACTTTGACGAGCTTCTATTGTTGTTCGAATATAAAACTGCTGATAGTTTGTCATAACAAATATTTAGTGGTGTTTCAATACCATCGACAACTCGCAGCCCTGTGACAAAATTTCACAGCCATATCGCATGATTGATTGCCTCATAACAAGTTATGAACTCTGCTTCCATTGTGGACGGAGCTATGAGTGTCGGCTTAGCACTTCTCCATGATACAGCTCCTCCTGACAACATGTAGACATAGCCAGAAGTGGATCTCTTAGTATCTTGGCAACCCGCAAGATCGGAGTCAGAATATCCTATGATCTTCAAATTATCTGACTTCTGATATGTGAGCAGTCCTTTGTTCTTTGTAAGTACCTCATAGCCCGTTTGGCTGCTTTCCAATGATCCATGTCGGGGTCACTTAAATATCTGCCCAACATACCCACTATGTACGCCAAATCTGGACACGTACATACTTGAGCATACATAAGACTCCCAACAGCCAAAACATAAGGAATCTTTTGCATCTCTTTTCTTTCAATTTCATTCTTGGGGCATTGATTGAGACTAAACTTGTCTGCTTTAGCAACGAGAGTTTCTCCTTGTCCACATTCTTTCATGCCAAACCTAGCAAGTATCTTGTCGATATAGCTCTTTTATGATAACCCAAGGACACCCCGAGAGCGATCTCAATGTATCTTAATTCCTAATACAAAATAGGCGTCACCAAGATCTTTCATTTCAAAATGCTTAGTTAGAAATCTCTTGATTTCGTGCAATAAGCATATATCGCCACTTGCCAATAGTATGTCTTCGACATAAAGCACTAGGAAGATAAATTTACTCTCACTGAACTTGTGATATACACAATCATCGACTGTATTGACCTGAAAACCGTATGAGACAATGATTTGATGAAACTTGTGATACCACTGACGAGAAGCTTGCTTGAGACCATAGATGGACCTTTTGAGTTTACCAACCATGGACTTTGAATCATCTAGTACAAAGTTTTCTTGTTTTGCCATATATATAGTTTCCTCAATATCACCATTAAGAAAAGCTGTCTTAACATCCATCTGATGCAGCTCTAAATCAAAATGAGCTACAAGTGCCATTATTGTCTTAAAAGATCCTTCGATGATACTGGAGAGAATGTTTCTTTATAGTCAATACCTTCCTTTTGAGTAAAACCCTTAGAAACAAGACGTTCATTATATCTCTCAATGTTGCCCTGAGAATCCCTTTTGGTTTTAAATATCCATTTGCAACCAATGGGTTTCGCACCTTCAAGCAACTTGATAAGATCCCAAACATCGTTGTCCTTCATGGATTTTATCTCATCATTCATGGCATCAATCCAGTTTTGACAATTAACACTTTGTTTGACTTGTTGAAATTTGATTGGATCATCTTCCATTGTCCCTATGTCAAACTCATGCTCTTGAAGAAATACAATATAATCATTTGAAGTTGAACTTCTTTTGTCTCGAGTGGACTGCCTAAGTGGCACTTCCTCTTGAGGTTGTTGAGTTTTCTCTTCTAGATCATTTTCTTGATTTTGTGTAGGGAGTTCTATAGGTAAATCATCATTGTTGTCTTCAAGTATTTCTTGAACAATGTCAAAACGATCATTGTCAATAACACCATTTGGTAAAGGAATAAATTCATCTTCAAATACAACATTTCTAACTTTATCTCCCCCTTCAAACACGACATCCTCAAGAAATCTAGCATTTTCCGTTTCGAAAAAAGATTTAGTTAAGGGATCATAAAACTTGAGACCCCTCGATCTTTCAGGATACCTGTTGGTCCGTAGGTGCCTAAACCTTAGAGGGGGGGTGAATAATGTTTTGGTACGTTTTTCGCGGAATAAAAACTATGTGTTATTAACTAAACAAATTTGTGGTGTTTATAACTTAAACAATTTCGTTAACAAATAAATGCTAAGTTAATCTATGCAAGCAATGAATATAAGCAATAAATAATTTGCGAAAAGTAAAAGTTGAGGGAAAAGAAATAACGCAAGATTTATAGAGGTTCGGAAAAACGCGCCTACGTCCTCTCCTCGGTATTTTCACTTCCGAGTGTTTCACTAAAATCTCGTTCCAAGGTTACAAACTAACGAGCTTAATAAACCGATTAAGCTCCCCCTCACTTTATGAGTATCCCGAATGAAAAGCCTAGAACTTTTAAGCTACACTTGCTTGAAAAGCTTCTACCCGATCACTCGCGCACAAATGAGTTTATAAAATACTCTTTTACAAGATTGAATTTTGAATGGATCACTCACTAACAAATAATATATCGAAGTTTATAAGATTACAATAGTAATAAGCTCGAGAATATTTTATAGATACAAGTGAGACAATTTAGTAGTATAAGCTTGTAAGATCTTTGAATTTTGAAAGCTTGAAGTTGTGTAATTGTTAGGTTTACTTCACGAAAGGATTTGGGGCTTTTTGTAGAGTGAAAAAGGTCCAACAATTAATGCATGACCGTTGGCAGTTGTTGAGTAGCTTAGCTGCTAGTTTGCAGCAGTTCGCCCCATTTTCAAGATGAGCTTAAAAGCTGGAATTTGAAATTCTACAGAAATGATCGGTCGTTTCTGAAAAACGATCGGTCGTTTTTCATCTGTGCTCACTGGAAGAATTCATACATAAAATGATCGGTCGTTTTAGCCTGGCGATCGGTCGTTTTTCTTCTTTGCTCACTGGAAGAAATAATACATAAAACGATCGGTCGTTTTATCCTGGCGATCGGTCGTTTGTTGTTCTGGCAATATTTCGGTTTTCTCGACAAACTTCGAAAGCCCGTAACTAGTCCGTTTCAATTCCGATTGAGGTTCCGTTTGAACCGTTGGCTTCGTATTTACGTAATCTATCATTTTAAGCCTTTAACACACTCGATAAATTATTAGTACGCAAAACGAGCTTTTATCATGTTTTACAAATATTGTTATCATCAAAATAATCGATTAGAAGAACAACGTTCAACAATACCCAATAAAATAGCAACTAATTGTTCTTGAATCCAGTTTGTTTTCATGCGGCTTATAAGGCCTAGCCTCAGCTAGACAACCCCAAATGTGTAAGTGCTTAATGATAGCCTTTTTGCCTATCCATAGTTCATAAGGGGTTTTAGCTATAACTTTGCTGGGTACTTTATTCAGTATGTAGGCTGTAGTCTTAAGTGCCTCTCCCCAGAGTGAGTCTGGTAATGAAGAATGACTAATCATACTTCTTACCATATTGTGTATTGTGGGACGATTCCGCATTCTTCTAGAAATTTAGCAAAAGGTCCTGGACGTTGTTCACCTGATCCGTCATATCTACCATAGTATTCACCACTACAGTCAGATTTGACAGCCTTAATCTTCTCACCTAGCTAAATTTCAACTTCGGTTTTGAAGGCCTTAAAAACGTCCAAAGATTGTGACTTTTCATGAATTAAGTAGAAGTACCCATAACGAGAATAGTCATCTATAAAAGTGATAAAATACTATTGGCCATTCCAAGCAGCCGTAGGGAATGGATCGTGTAAGACGCCAGAACTTCTGTTAGCACTTAATTTCCTTATGTTTGTCTATTAACCCTTGATACATTCGACACATACATCAAGGTCTATGTAATCAAAGGGTTCAAGAATTCCTTCTGACACAAGTCTCTATTCTCCCTTTGGAGATGTGTCCTAAGCGTTTGTGCCATAGAGTGGCAAAATTCTCACTTGATAATTTGCGTTTTGTACCGCTTGATGTTGTTTGCAAGGTTTCATTGGATGAAGCACACGTATTTAGCATATATAGTTTATCATTTAAGGAACTAGTCGCAACCAAAGTAAAATTAAAAAAGAGACTATATTTCGTATTTCCAAATGAACAAGAATAACCATAATTGTCCAAAGCAGAAATAGAAACCAAATTACGTCTAAAAGACGATACTACATAAATCTCTCTTAATTCAATAAAATGACTTGTCTCAAAAGATAATCTAAAAGTGTCAATCGCTTCAACAGAAACTGCTTTGCCGTCCTCCACATTGATGAATCTTTCAGATTCACTTGGCGGCCGACTCCAAATGCAACCTTGCATAGAAACACTCGTGTGAGTAGTAGCACCTGAATCTACCCACCAAGTATTACTAGGCATAGAAGTCAAATTAACTTCAGAACAAATAAAGTTGGAAAGTCCACCTTTATTTACCCGCCATGCAGCGTATTTAGAACATTCCTTATTCACATGCCAAAATTTCTTGCAAAAGAAACAGAGAAATTCCTTATCCTGAATCTTTTGTTTATTTGGTGTGAAGTTCCCTCCTTAGTCTTTTTCCGATTCTTTACAAAATGTTTTTCGATTTTTGCAAGAAAACCTTTTACAGATACCTCATTTGGCATAACACCCCCAAATGCTTCTGGAACACTGTGCTTTAGGATCATTAGACTTACGCGATTAGAATGTTCCCACTTCTCAAAATTCGCTTTTTCATCGGTGGAACTTTTATCTGCAATAGAAGCGGGTTCATTCTTCCTTAATGCGTAGTCTAAATTCATGCAACTGAGAACTAACAAAATGTTCTCTTTCCAGCTCTTAAAGTTTATGCCGTTAACCACGGGAATTAAGTTCATGTTGGCAGTGATATTAGCAGCAAATGCAGTAACTATAAATAAAAAACGAACAAAAAACATAAGCTCACTCAAATAAAAATTCATGCCATAACATGCAAAATAAACTAAAATAAATAATCATGCAAAACACAAATTTTAATCAAATGTAAGTAGTGGTGAGCCCATTTAAACAAGATACCTGACACAACGTTGATGTTTAGTATTTGGACAGAAAGATCAACTTGTAAGTGGTACTCTCAACGCAGAAATCAAATGCTGATAATAAATCCGGTCAAATAATAACCTTTCTTTGGGCCGATCATTAATCACATAAACAAAAAAATACACACATCGTATTATCTCAAAATAAATAATCTACGCAAAGAGTTTACTTTGGCAATGTTTTGCATCAATTAATTTATTTCAAAATAAAAGACAAAGGTAAATTAATTTAGTGCCCAAAATCCAAATCCAAATTTTAGTGTATAAATATCAAAATAAAAAAAAACGAAAATTTAATATTTTATTTTCTCATTCCACAAATAAATATAAATATACGAAATTACAACATGCGTATGTAAAATTTCTATTAACCTTTGGTACAGAATTTAAACAACAAGCCGGAGTCATTGGTTGGTAATTTTTTCAACCCTGATTTATTCGTTGGGTCTAAAACATGACGAAAACAGCACATACTAATATCATAAGCAAATACTCATGCCATAGAAAAACTAATTGCACTATGTAATGTAATAAATACTATAATGTGTCATTATTATGAGCAAGTAGAGTAGAGTAGACCAACAATGAGTAAAACAAGAATTAAAAAGGTCTACACATGCTAGGACCATATAGGACGTAATGAAGAAAACTGATATCATTGAAACTCGTAAGTGCCAAAATAACCAAGTGCTCATAGCCGAATAAATATGTCGATCAAAAACCTGACCTAAAAATATAGTATACTATATATGATACAACTACATACGTGGTCGAAAACAAAACATTGCATAACCGGATGAGATGGTTTACAACAGACTATAAATGAAATACTATAACTAAGCAGTGGTGTAAAACCCTTTCAAAAAAATTCAACTTACCATCAGATCGTCTGTTACTAAACTGATGGTAAAGTGTATTGCTAAACTGTTGCTAAAATTTAACGATACTCATTTTACCATCAGTTCTGAAAAAGTAAACTGTTGCTATCTTAACTTTTTATTATAGTACGTATTTTTTACTTTAATTAAACCAAACAAATATGTGTTGTAATATATGCCATGTGGTCTTTGTACTAAAAGCCAAAATTGTCAACATATTATCTGCCTTCGTTTATTATGATTATTTCTATATTTTTTTTTATTATTTTTTTTTAAATCTTATTTAAGAGGATCAAGTGATTTCACACCTACCCCCATTAACAAGACTCGAACCCTGTATCTAAGCTATTCCTAACGGGTTCTAGCCCACTAGGCTACTCTAGTGGGTTGATTATTTCTATATGCTTAAACAATTAGCAGCATAATCAAGTTCTTATGTAGTTGTAGCCGAATTTCCTTTCTTGTTTGAACTGAATACCAATTTTTAACATATTGATATATTAAGTGAAACGATACATACATGCATCCTACCCACACTATAAAATAATATTTGATTTAGTGAGAGTAAAAAGCTGTCACAAGCCTGTTGTTAATTTAAAAAAGTTGTCACAAATCTGTCGCAAATTGACTAAACTGTCACAAAGCCGTCACAAAAACCGTCGTTAATAAGCTCGTAACAAAAAATACCGTCACTAATCCCGTCGCTATTTGAATATTTTTTTTTATAGTGTCATATGCAGCAATTCTAACATATTCAATACTAAACAAAAGCTAGAATAAATAATTATTCTTAAATAATATACCATACATGAAACTAACCACAATAACTATTAATTATTGAAAAAACACATGTAAAATACTGAAAACCATATGGATTTATAAAAAAAAATTCAAAAAAATGTGTATATAATTAGATTCAATAAACACAAAATTAATATGATCAAACCTAATAATCCAACATAAAATAGGCTTTGATAACAATTGTTAGGACTAAATCTATTAAACAAGAATAGATTAACTTATGCTAGATTATCAAGATTACGAAAGAACTAATAAGGATAATACTTGAATCCATTGATGTTGAATACGAGTAAGGGTTGTGGGATAATGGTCTTCTATTGACTAACTTTTCTAGGGTTCTCTCTATTGATTGATGGGAGAGTTATGAGAAATTAGTAACCCTCCGTACCTTATATAGTAAACTAAGTAGAGCCCCATAAATCCAAATTAAGTTAGCTATGGGTAGTACACATTACAAAACTCATGCCGGTAAAATGTTAATTGGGTTTTTCCTTATTAGATCACTTAATTAGCCCAATATAGAATATTAGCATAAATGATATTATCTAACCTAGCAGGCGTATCTCTAACGTATGTGCTGAGATTAAAAATTTAAAGGAGTCGTTCGACTTTTTTCACGTAAGTCATTGCCGAAGAACAACTAATGAAGCGGCCCATTGGATAGCTACAAAGGCGAAACAAGTCTCTCTCCCTCCAAAATGGTCATACGCTATTCCAACATAATTGCAAGAAATTCTCTGAAATGATTCTCCGAAAGAAGGCATGGGCTGATTAACCATGATGTAATACTGACGTTTGTTGTATTTTTTCTTCTTTTATGTATAATGACAAAAATAAAATAAAAATACACGTATTAGGTCAATGAAAAACAGTGATATTTCTAAAAAAGAAAAAATCTTAGCTCAAATACTGCACGCAAACAAACACAGTTTATCTCTATTTCAATTGAAAGGAATTTCTGTCCAATTCTACATAGTAGAATACTATATAGTTATATTCTGATTCTTATTTTTAAACTTAGGCAAATGCTCTAGACGGTTATATTATTCATGATACTTGTTTATATTAAATTATATTCTTTTTATATATATATGCTAGTTGTTTTGTAATTTTGAATTTTTTGTGTTCATCTTTTTGAGTGATTTATATGGAGAATAAAATTGTTTTTATATAAATTTTATGGTTCTTTCTTTTGGCATATTTATTGAGTAATTTGTAGTTGATTACTAAAATTTTAGTTTCTCGATTTAGAATAAAAACTTATCGGGATTATCCCATCCCAACCCATCGGTTACCCGAATAGTCGGGTATCCGAAATGTTGGGCTCGAGATCCAAATTAAAAAAATGATTCCTGATTCGTATCGGGTCGGGATTCGGGTTGATGCATTTCAGATTGATGTATTTCGGGTCGGGACCCGCCTCCGATCCCACCCCTAGTTGAGACTACGTCTGATCTTCAAGTGCTAAAATGGATCTTTAGCTTTTTGTAATTAACTCAATCACTCATACTTTAGGGTAGAGCTAACATCTACAAAAATTCTCCTTAATGTAAATTTCAGACTATCGATGTATGAATTTCTAAGCCGAAAATAACTAATCAGTTTGATTCCGTTTAATTTACTTAAGTAATCGGTTTGGAAGAGTCGGTTCTATCGAATTGGGCCAATTCGATTTGATTTTTGTAATCGATTATAAAGGCCAACATTTGTGAATTAAATTAACAATTTAAAACCAACAGGGGCTGCATAGAAACTTCTAAGATAGACGGGGGTCTATCAAAAGAATGGTAAGTCAACTAATGAAAACCAACAAAAAAAGAAAGAAAGGGTTTTTTAACTGTTTTGGGTACCAAACTTATCAAAAGTTTCGCTTTAGTACCCAATGTACCATTTTTCTAAACTATACACCAACTATTGATTTTTAAATTTGTTTATTACACTTCTGTCTAACTTCACAAAAAATAATGACGTGGCTGACATATTTATCTACGGAAGGTTGAAACTCGAAAAAAACGAACCGAACCGAAAAAGATCGAAATCGAAAAACCGAAATTTTTTTGGGTCGGTTTCGATATACAATAAAACCGAACCGAAAAAAACTGAAAAAGAAAAAATAAAACCGAAAAAACCGGAAACCGGACCGAAATAAACCGGTTCGGTTCGGTTCAAAAAATAAAAAGACCGAAATCGAAAAAATCCGAACCTCAAAATCTGCCATGTTTCGATTTCGGTTTTGCCAAAAACCGAATCGAACCGGACCAAACACAACACTATATTTATCCAGTTTTAAGGGCAAATGGATCATTTTATAGTGTTAAGTTAGGATATTAAACCAAAAGTTTTGGTAACATATATATATTTGTGTCTCTCACTAAAAGAAAAGACACTTTCTCACTCCCATTACACTTATAATAATAATAATAACATTTATTGAATAAAAGCAAAAGTAAAAGAAAAGAAAAGAAAAAAAAAAGGAGAAATGGAGGACACCACCACCACCGAAACCAACTCAACGAACAAGGATCAGCCAATGAATATACGCCACGTCTCTTTCTCAATCTGGCCTCCCTCCCAGCGTACTCGTGTTGCCGTCCGGTCCAAAATGGCAGAAACTCTCTCGACACCTTCTTCGATACTGTCAAAACGCTACGGCATGATTTCCCCGGAAGAATCTGAAGAAGCAGCTGCCAGGATCGAGGTAGATGCGTTTGACTTTGTGGGAGGTGAAGAGAGAGAAGAAGGAGATGATGGGATGGAGACGCTACAGGCGTATTCGAAAGAGATTAGTAAGAGGATGCTTCAGGCTGTTAAAGGAAGGACTTCCGAAGTCGTGGCGGAGGTTGAGAGTGAGTCTTAGAGGGAGGGAGTGCTTCGGTTCGTCTGTTTTTTTCAGGAATGTTTGTTTATGTCTTCTTGCTGCTGTTTTTATCTACGAGGTTAATGTATCTGATGCAATGTATCAAATTAATGTTTTTTTTGGCATGTTTTATTTTATTTTTACTATGTTTTATGTAGTTTTAATGGATCTGGTGATGTTTTGAGGGTAATAAATTTTTGAATGTTAATATCTTTTTCTCCTGTTTGGTTTTCTTGGGTGTCATTCTTAATTTCTAGATTTAAATTAGTTATATTTGTTTTAGGGAAAAAGAAGAAGATGTCCAGTATCTGTACTATTGGCTTTTACAATTTTGATGCCCGATCTTTAAACAGCTTTTTTCCGTTTTATTTTATTTACGTTTTCTAGGTGTTTATGAAGTGGGTAATGATAATGGATCTGATGATGTTTTCATGGTTATAAACTTATAATATTTAAATGTTACAGTATCTATTTCTCCTCTTTGGCTTTTTTGGGTGTCATTCTGATTTTCCAGATTTGCTTTGCTTATATTTGTTATGATAGAGGTGTTTACACACAAGATCATGTTAGTAAATTGTTATATTAGGCGGAAGTCAAGACGGAGGAGGAGAAGAATGAGCCTTAGAGAGAGCGAGTGGTTCGACTGTTTTTTTCAGGATGTTTTTTTTTTTGTCTTCTAGCTGCTATGTTTTTATGAAGTGGTTAATGGTAATGGATCTGATGCTGTTTTCATGGTAATAAATTTTTGAATGTTAGGATCTTTTTCTCATGTTTGGCTTCCTTGGTGTCATTCTGATTTTTCGGATTTGCTTTGCTTATGTATTTGTGATGAGGAGGGGGACAATGAGTCTTAGAGCAAGCGCTTCGAATGTTTTTTCGGGGATGTTTTTATGTCTTCTACCTGTTTTAGGGAAAAAAAAAGATGTTATCTGTGTTGAAATAATAAATTGTTTGGTTCAATGTTTGCTTTAATGCCATGAACCTTTCGGATACATGCATAGACATTTGATATAGATGCATGAATAAGTTATGTCTTTTGATTTTCTAGAATAAATGTTCATAACTCAAGACCTTTGATGTTCTCTCGAGTTTAGTATAAATAGGTGATTTACTTCCATTTGTAAGTACACCAAAATTTAGTTTGAGTTTAATATTATAAGAGTCCTTTCCCTCTCTATATTTTGCGTTGTCATTTTATGTGAGTGAGTGGTCGTTTTGACCAACAATGGTATCAGAGCCAACGGTCCCAAAATGGTCGGTGGAATGACCCCTTTTATCCTCATGCTTAAGAAAGATTTCTACGATAATTGGAGCATAAGAATGAAAGTGCTTCTCGGTTCCCGAAATGTGTGGGAAATCGTAGAGACCGGGTTTAATGAACCCGAAGAAGACGCTGACGTAACTCAGGCTCAAATGGAGGACTTAAAGAAGAAGGATCGAAAGGCTCTTAACATCATCCATCAAGCTTTGGATGAAACTATGTTCGAAAAGGTGGCATGTGCAATCACGAGCAAAGAAGCTTGGGATATTTTGGAGAATTCATTCAACGGAGTTGACAAGCTAAAAAAGATTCGACTCCAAACCTTACGTGGTGATTTTGAGGCTTTATGTATGAAAGTCTCCGAATCGGTTGACGACTATTTTTCACGAGTTCAAAAGGTCGTCAATCAAATGAAAAGATGCGGAGAAAAATTGGACGACACCCGTGTTGTCGAAAAAATTCTACGTTTTTTAGATTCCAAATGGGATTACATTGTTGTGGCTATCGAGGAATCTAAAGACGTAGAATCTATGACGGTGGATCAACTTTTGGGTTCGCTCCAAGCTCATGAAGAAAAACTCAACAAAAGAGTTGTGAAAGAAGAGCCGCTCGAGCAAGCTCTTTAAACGAAATTTAGCATGAACGAGAAAAGTTTTGGTAACTCGAAAAGCCAACGAGAAAGAGATCGAGGTCAAAATTATGGCCGTGGTGGTTGCAACTCTTTCAAAAAAGAATAGAGGGAGACAAAACTCTTATCCGACAAGAGGCCGTGGAAGAGGAGGAAATTATAATGGAAAACCGAGGTATGATAAGTCCCAAATTAAATGTTATAATTGTCAAAAATTTGGGCATTACGCTTCCGAGTGTAGATTGAGTAATAATAAATTTGAGGAAAGGGCTAATTTTGCTAGAGAAAATGAAGAACGTTCTACACTTTTATTTGCGCATAATGAAAATAAAAGCGGAGAAATTACTACGTGTTATTTAGATACGGGGGCTAGCAACCATGTGTGGTAATAAAAATATGTTTACCGAAATTGATGAAACGGCAAATGGAGATATTTATTTTGGTGATGAATCTAAAATTCCGGTGCAACGGAAGGGAAAAGTCTTAATCCAATTGAAAAATGGAGAAAATGATTTTATCTCGAATGTTTATTATGTGCCAAATATGAAGTCTAATATTTTGAGTTTGGGTCAGCTTTTGGAAAAGGGTTATGATATTCATTCGAAAAATTATAATATTTTATTAAGTGATAAAAATGAAAATTTGGTTGCAAAAGTCCCGATGTCGAAAAATAGAATGTTTTCTTTGGATATTCAAAATGTTGGGGCTAAATGTTTGAAAGCGTGTTTTAAAGAAAAATCATGGCTTTGGCATTTGAGATTTGGGCATCTTAATTTTGGTGGTTTGAAATTGTTGAGTAGTAAAAATATGGTGAAAGGTTTACCTCATATTCATCATGTTGATGAACTTTGTGAGGCATGTTTGTTTGGAAAACAACCGAGGAAAAGTTTTCCGAAACCAGCGACTACAAGAGCTAAAAAGCCGTTGGAACTTGTTCATACAGATATTTGTGGTCCTATAAAACCAAGTTCTCTTGGAAAAAGTAACTATTTTGCTCTTTTTATCGATGATTTTAGTCGAAAGACTTGGGCTTATTTTTTGAAACAAAAATCCGATGTTTTTGATGCTTTCAAGAAATTTAAAGCTCTTGTTGAAAATGAAAGTGGTTTAAAAATAAAGGCCATGAGATCGGATCGAGGAGGAGGATTTACTTCGAATGATTTTGAAAAATATTGTGAAGAAAATGGCATTTTTCGTCCTTTGACGGTTGCCTATACCCCACAACAAAACGGGGTTGTTGAAAAAAAAAATCGATCTCTTTTAAATATGGCTCGTAGTATGTTGAAAAACAAAAATATTTCAAAAGAATTTTGGGCCGAGGCCGTTGATAGTGCGGTTTATTTGTCGAACCGATCCCCATCTCGAAGTGTTTGGGGTAAAACTCCCGAAGAAGCGTGGAGTGGAAGAAAGCCGGGAATAGCGCATTTAAGAGTTTTTGGGAGCATCGCATATGCTCATGTTCCGGACAAAAAAGGTCCAAATTGGATGCTAAAAGCGAGAAGTTTATATTCATTGGCTACGACCCGAGGGCAAAAGGTTACAAGCTATACAATCCGGAGAACGAAAAATTTGTTGTGAGCCGAGACGTTGAGTTCGACGAAGAAGGAACGTGGAATTTCGACAAAATGGAGGACGACTATAATTTCTTTTCTTATTATAGCGATGAGGAAGACGAGCAAGTTCCAGTAGAAGAGGAGCCCACGACGCCACCACCATCACCTCCTTCGCAGGATGAAGTAGGATCCGCGAGCGATGAAAGTTCAAGCGAAATGCCCCAATGTTTTCGAACCTTAGAAGACTTATACGAAGTGACCGAAAGAATCGACGACAACGTTACTCTCTTTTGTCTCTTTGCGGGTTGTGAACCGATCGGCGTTGAAGAAGCGATGCAAAACGAAAACTGGAGAAACGCTATGGATGAAGAAATAAACTCGATAACGAAAAATGATACGTGGGTGTTGGCGGACTTACCGAAGGGGCACAAAACTATTGGCGCGAAATGGGTCTATAAGGAGAAGAACGCAAAAGGAGAAATCGAAAAATACAAAGCTAGATTGGTCGTAAAAGGTTACAACCAAAAGGCCGGCATCGGCTACGACGAAGTGTTTGCTCCCGTCGCTCGTTTGGAAACGATAAGATTTTTAATCTCTTTGGCAGCACAAAATAATTGGAAAATAAATCAAATGGATGTGAAATCCGCGATTACCCTCGCTAAGAATCCGGTGTTCCATGATCGAAGTAAGCATATCGATACTCGTTATCATTTTATTCGTGAGTGTGTTGAAAAAGAAGATGTTGAAGTGAAGTACACGAAGTCACAAGACCAAGTGGCGGATATTTTTACGAAGGCTTTAAAGTATGAAGACTTTCGAAGATTGAGAAGTTCACTCGGAGTTGCCAAACAAGTTTAAGGGGGAGTGTTGAAATAATAAATTGTTTGGTTCAATGCTTGCTTTAATGTCATGAACCTTTCGGATACATGCATAGACCTTTGATATAGATGCATGAATAAGTTATGTCTTTTGATTTTCTAGAATAAATGTTCATAACTCAAGACCTTTGATGTTGTCTTGAGTTTAGTATAAATAGGTGATTTACTTCCATTTGTAAGTACACCAAAATTTAGTTTGAGTTTGATATTATAAGAGTTCTTTCCCTCTCTATATTTTGCGTTGTCATTTTATGTGAGTGAGTGGTCGTTTCGACCCAACAATCTGTACTTTTGGCTTTTACCTTTATGGTACCCGACCTTTGATTTCTTCTGATACAGATCCTATTTTCATCCAATTAGTAGGAGACTACCGATGTTAAACAAAATGATGGACTTGCAGTCACATAGTGAGTGCAATTTCATTTTGTTGGACCCAAATTGGTAAAATTTGAAGTCTGGGTATTAAAATGATGAAAACCGGTACGAAACAGCTTTGTTCCGTTTTTTTATGTTTTCGAGCTGTTTTCTGTTTTATGTAGTGGTTAATCGTAATGGATCTGATGCTGTTTTCATGGTAATGGATTTTTAAATGTTACAGTATCTATTTCTCCTCTTTGGCTTTGTTGGATGTCATTCTGATTTTCCAGATTTGCTTTGCTTTGCTTATAATTACAGTTATAGTAAGCTAATATCAATATCGTCTGTTTTTGCTTGTTTTAATATTAAGCAGTTCTGCTGGATCTAAATTGTTATTTGTTGGTAGGAAAATCGGTATATTATCTTGTTGGCTAATTTTAGTCCATTGGGTGTGGTTCAGATATTTTTCTGTATATTTGGTTTATGTTTTAGCCATAGGTTTTGAATTTACGAACGTTTTCTTAAAAGTGTGCAGTGCTTATTATGGATATTTAAATCATGGCTAATTGTATTTTATTTTAATAAAATGATGACGGATTGAGGTTCGGATCCAGTTTAGTTAGGGTCTCAAGAGTTTCGACTTTCTTTATTTTCTAGTTTTTATGTTTATGATATGGTATGGATCTGGTGATTTGCTATCTGATGTTAATAAAATTAATGTTAGTATCTTATCTTGTTGGGTTATTTTAGAGCTATTTCCACAATTCCTGTTTGGTTGAAGTTTTATTTAGAATTGCGGATGGATCCATGAGTTCATAATTATGGTTAATTGTAATCATTGGAAGGAGTAGGCTAATCATATTATTTTATTGAAAAGTTATGAGAGATTGAGGTTAGATCCGGTTTGTTAGGGTTTTGAAAGTTTTTAAATGTTTTCTTTCTTTAAGGTCTTATGTTTATCTAGCGGTATGGATTGGATGGTTTGCTATTTTGATGGCAATAAAATTTTGTTTAGTCGGTTATTTGGGTATGCTTCTGAATTTCGAATGTCTTTTGATTGAAGTTTTAATGAGCTAAGTTTATTTACTTTTCTTTAACTGTATGTTTTGTGTTTTATATACAGGTTCTAATTGGGCCGAAAATTTATTGTGTTTTGTTAATGTTTTGTCTTTAGAGGTTGTGAATGCTTATGGACTTATGGATAATAAATTTGTTACGACAGAATGTAGAAGTATGCTTGCTAATTTTTGGGCATAGAGTTATCGTGGTTATATTTGGGCATTGCGTATTGCTAATTGTATTGTTTGATGAAATGACGAGTGATTGAGGTTCGGATCCGATTTATTAGGAGCTCGAGAATTTTGGAATGTTTTCTTTATTGGTTTTATGTTTATGTAGTGGTAATGGATCTGACTGACGATTTGCTGTATTGATGGTAATATAATTTTAATGTTAGTAACTTAGTTTCTGATCAGGTTGGGTTATTTTACAGCTATATCTACAAAATGCCTGTTTGGTTGAAGTTTTATTAAGAAATGCTGATGGATCTATGAGTTCATTATTATGGGTTATATAATGTTGTGGATTCTGGGTCTTAAGGGATTTAAGGTTCAGATCAGGTTAACTAGATCTCGTTGTTTTCGGCCGTCTTTTAGTTTTTGAGTTTACGAAATGCCGCTGGATCTATGAAATTGTTATTTTATTGTAGTAAAATAGCCTAATAGTATCTGATCTTGGATTGGCTAATGAGCTAAGCTTATCTACTGTTGTTTCACCTGTAGATATTTTGAGTTTTACGGAAAATGCTGATGGATCTATGAGTTTGTAAGTATGGATAATATAATCGGTATTACGGTTTCTGATAGTAGATCCTTATAGCTGATAACTCTTAAAGGGACTGAGCTTTGGATCTGTTCACTAGGCTTTCGTTTGTTTCCAGGCTGTTTTGTTTTTTTAAGATTTGAGTTTTATGAAATGAATCATGGATTTACAAATCATGGTAATAAATTTGATATGTTAGTTTTTAATCATGTTGGCTATATTTTGGGCATAGAACGTGATTCTGATTTATTATTTATTATTACGTCAAATGAGTTGTGCTAATTCATAATTGCATTTCATTTTAATGAAATGAAGAGGGATTGATGTTCGGATCTGATTTAATTAGGGTCTGGAGAGTTTTGTACTGTTTTTATTTTCAAGCTTTTACGTTCATGTAGTGATTACGGATCTGATGGTTTGCTATTGATGATAATGAAAATTGTTTGTTCAATATCTTAAGCATGTTGCTTTATTTGGGTGTGATTCGAAATTTCGGATACCTTTTGTATATTATACAATGCCTGTTTGGTTGATATTTTATTGAGCTAAGATATTCTACTGTTGTTTTATCGGTAGTTTTTTTGAGTTTTATGGAAAAGGCTGATGGATCTCTGAGTTCATTATTATAATTTATAGGTGATATAATTGCTATTTTATAGTATCTATTCCTATACAGGTTAAATGAGACGTGACAGTTGATAAATCTTAGAGCAATTATGTTTCAGATCCGGTTAATTGAGTCTCGTCTGTTTCCGACTGTCTTTATTTTAGGTTTGAGTTCTGTGAAATGCTTATGGATTTAACAATCATATATAAAAAAAATTGTTTTGTTAGAATCTAATCAGAGTTTGATTCCGATTATCATGTTTATATTTTCAACGAGTAGTGCTAAATGTACAATGCATGTGGTTCAGTTATATTCGGTCAATATTCGATATTGTGTTTTTGACTGTTGCTAGTTTCTAGCTTTTTTAGTTTAAGCAATTAGCAATGCCTCTGGATCAATGAAACTGTTATTTTATGGTTATAAAATCACTACATTAGTATCTGATGATCTGATCTTGTTTGTTAACTCTAGTGTGTTGGGTGTGATTCAGATCTTTTTGTTGAAGAGTCTTGAGTCTTTAGAGAGGTTGAGGTTCCAATCCGGTTTCATTAGGGTATCCTATATTTTTGCTTGTTTTGTTTTTAAGGTTGTAAAATGCTTATGGATTTTTGAATCATGGGTAATAAATTTCGTTATGTTAGAATTTGAAGTATGTTAGCTAATATTTGGGCATTGAGTGTGAGTCCGGTGCTATGGTGTTTATATTTGGAAATATTAGTGCCAATTGAATTATTTTAATGAAACACTATAAAGGATTGAGGTTGGGATCTGTTTTATGAGGCTCTTGTTTCTTTCGAAAATTTTGTTTTGAGCTTCGAGTTTTTTGAAATGCCTTGTGGATTTGCGAATCATGGGCAGTAAAATTGTTATGTTAGTGCTGAATTATGTTGGCTAAGTTTTTGGTATGGAGTGTGATTCCGGTATTGTTTTTATATTTGCAATGAGAGTGGTACATGTAGTTATGTTCAATCCCCATTTGGTTGCAGTTTTACTATGGTAATTGTATTTTGAGCTTCTTGGAATAGAGATAGATCTGTGGACTGGTACTTGTAGATGCTAAATATCTGCATATTGAGAGTAATGAGTTGTTCAGGATAAGTGCTGAAATTCATGTATGTAAGCTTTATTACTATAGGGGTCATAGTGCTTAATTGGATGATTGAGACTAAGTTATACAGTGGAAAATTAAATATTGTTGTCAAAATAGGTGTGACGCCCTTATGTTATCATCTTGGTCTTCAGGTCCAGATCTGTTTAACTAGGGACTCCTTTGTTTTCAAATGTTTTTGTTTTCAAACTTTTAAATTTGTGTAATGGTAACGGATCTGATGGTTTGCTATTTGATGGTGATGAAATCATTATGTTAGTATCTAATCCTGTTGGGTTTTTTGGGTGTGATTAGGAATTTTGAATATCTTTGCTAATATTTGCAATGAGTAGAGCTATGTAAACGATGCATGTTTGATTGAAGTTCTACTGAGCTTAAGCTAAGGTAATTTACTTTTTTTTAACCGTAGGCTTTTGAGTTTTATGAAAAAATGTTGATGAGTGTAGGACTTCATAATCATGGGTAATAATATAATTGCTATGATAGTATCTAATCTATATAGGTTTGATGAGAACTATTGATAAATCTTAGAGGGCCGAGGTTTGAATCTTTGAATTATGGTCTTGTTGTTTTGAACTGTTTTGTTTTTAGATTTGAGTTTTATGAAATGCTTATGGATTTATGAATCAGGGGTAATAAATTTGTTATGTGAGTATAATCTCTAGTATCTTGCTTATAGTATTTGCATTGAGTAGAGCTATCTATACGAATATACGATGCTTGTCTGGTGGAAGTTTTATTCGGAACTTATTTGTTGTTGTTTTTATCCATGAGTTTTATGGAAAAATGCTAATGGGTCTATGAGTTTGTAATCATGGGTAATATAATTGGTAATGATAGTATCCTAATCCCATATAGGTTGGTGAGACATAACAGTTGATATATGTTAAAGAGGGATTGAGGTTTGGATTCTTTTATTGGGTTGTCGTTTCGATTCCGACTGTTTTATTATTAAGGTTTGAGTTTTTTATATTGCGAGTGGGGCAATTGAATCATCGGTGATATAGTAAATATTTATGGTATTATCAAATCATGTTGTCTAATTTTTCGGCATGGAGTGTGATTATAATATTTTGTTTATATTTGCAGCGAGTAGTTGAATACTGCAATATGGGCATTGCCAGTTTTGGTTGCAGTTTTAGTAATCTAATTGTACTTACAGAAAATCGATCTATGTGCTAATTTCTAACTTTGTGTGTGTGGGTTGTGATTCGAATGTCTTTAATATGTCTGCAATGAACAGTGTTATGTATATTTGGGGTAATGATATGCCCAAACCACTTACATACACTCCTAAGAGGAATGGCGAAAAAGCTACAAAAGAAAACTAGTGCAAGTGGTGTGCAAATAATTACTCCTATATTTGGTTACGATTGACGAATGGAATTTGCAATGAATCTGTATTTGGATAAATATGATCCCTTTGGATAATATATATATACATACTATTAATGTATCTATCTATCACTCATATGAATGAATAAAGCCTCATTTATTGTTATCTCTCATACTTATCTCTATATCTGTACATATCTCTATATATCTTTATAACGAACTAATATGTCACACAACACGTTATCAGCACGGGAACTAAGATATACGTTTGCGGATATTTGGAGATTTTGGTAAAACGCACAGTTATTGGGTATCTATAAAATTTGAGATTTATCCGGGTTTAATTGGATTATTATTATATCGACTTTCACCAAAATACTCGGAGTGCGGTACATAATTTTTAATATTTTTTCCCGTACCTAATATAACAATTGCATGTTCCGGTGAACACTTGTAGTAACAGGTACGTATGTTATACGTGTAAACTATCACAAAGTACAAAACTGCATGTGTATAATAATTATACCCTCCGGCCATAACGTACTGCTACATGTAATTCAAATAAAAAGTAGTCAATTCCTTTACCCGCTTGTAGTGGTAAATACCAACATTGAAATTGCATACGTGTAAATCCATGAGAACAAGCTGCATATTTTATTTTTTTAAGAATTAATGCCCAATAGGTAACACTTTTGAAATTATATTCCTTCTAGGTACCTCCATAATTTCACATTCCCTATAGGTACCACTTTTTAATTATTTAATTTATTTACCAAAACGCCATACACATATTTCATAAAAAATGGAAAAAAAACACATAAAATTATATAAAATGCAAAAAATCTCAAAATAAATGAAAAAAAAACCACAAAAAATTGTAAAAATAAATAAATAATGTATTTTTATAAAAAAAATCATAAAAATCACAAAAAATAAAAAAAATAACAAAGAAAATAAAAAAATCATAAAAAAATTATAAAAAAATGAAAAAATCACAAAAAATCACAAAATTTTAAAAAAATTACAAAAAAAATAAAAAAAATGAAAAAAATCACAAAAAATGAAAAAAAATGAAAAAAAAAATCACAAAAAATCACAAAATTTTAAAAAAATTATAAAAAAAATGAAAAAAATGAAAAAAAATGAAAAAAATCACACAAAAAATCATTAAAAAAGTAGTAGATGCACTTTCAGCTGAACTATATGCACTTTCAGCTGAACCATATGCACTTTCAGCTGAACCATATGCACTTTTATTGAATTAGATGCACTTTCAGCTGAACCATATGCACTTTCAGCTGAACCATATGCACTTTCAGCTGAACCAGATACACTTTTAGCTGAACCAGATGCACTTTTATTGAACCAGATACACTTTCAGCTGAACCATATGCACTTTTATTGAACAAGATGCACTTTTAGTTGAACAATATGCACTTTCAGCTGAACCAGATACACTTTTAGCTGAACCATATGCACTTTCAGCTGAACCAGATGCACTTTCAGCTGAACCATATGCACTTTCAGCTGAACCATATGCACTTTCAGCTGAACCATATGCACTTTTAGGTGAACCAGATGCAGGTTTTACAGAACGATATGCACTTTTATTGAACTAGATGCACTTTTGTCTGAACCATATGCACTTTTAGCTGAACCAGATACACTTTTAGCTGAACCATATGCACTTTCAGTTATACCAGATGCACTTTTAGTTGAATCAGATGCATTTTTAACAGAACTATATGCACTTTCGACTGTACTATATTCATTTTCGACTACACTATATGCATTTTTGACTTAACTATATGTACTTTCCACTAAATTAGATGCACTTTAAACTGAACCAGATGCACTTTCAGCTGAACCAGATGCACTTTTAGCTGAACTATATGCATACTCACTTTTATTGAACTATATTTACTTTCGACTGAATTGTATGCACTTTCAACGGAATTAGATGTACTTTCAGCTGAATTGAATGCAATTTCGACTCAATTTTATGCATTTTTGACTAACTATATACACTTTCGACTGAACTATATGCACTTTTATTAAACTATATACGCTTTTGACTGAATTATATGTATTTTTGACTGAACTAGATGCACTTTCAGCTCATTTAGATTAAAAAAAGGCACATTTATCATGGAAAAACCATTTTTTTGTATAAAAAAATCACTTTTCGGTATAAAAAGTGTTATATTGACAAAAAAAAAATATTTTTTGTAATTTTTTAAAAAGTTTATGATTTTTTTATTTTTTTGTAATTTTTGTGATTTTTTATAATTTTTATAATTTTTTGTGATTTTTGTTATTTTTTTATAATGTTTTGTGAATTTTGTGATTTTTTGTGATTTTTTGTGATTTTGTGATTTTTTGTGATTTTTTGTGATTTTTTGTGATTTGTTGTGATTTGTTGTGATTTGTTTGTGATTTTTTGTGATTTTTTGTAATTTTTTAATTTTTTTTGTAATTTTTATAATTTTTTTGTGATTTTTGTATTTTTTAATAAATTTTTTTTATTTTTGGTGATTTTTTATACTTTTTGGTGATTTTTTATATTTTTTTTATATTTTTTATGATTTTTTATGATTTTTTTCATTTTTTTAAAAAATCAATTACTAATAAAACTCATATGGTATAAGAAGTGGTACCTATGAGGAAATGTGAAATTATCAAGATAAATAGGAGGAATATAATTTGCCATGAGTTACTTATAGGGAATTACCCCTTTTTTTAATAAAGAAACCTATAATTGGTCTTGTTAGAGAACAATATTGCATGCCATGTTGCTACTTTGTTTACAGGGTAAAGTTTAATTGAATTGATTTAAATATACTACCCGTGTACTTATAGCTCTGTCGTGTTTAAAAAAAAACAAAAACAGATTTCACGTGTTTAAACCTGTAAAACCATACATGTTAATTCAAAACACTAGCAAATAGAACTTACACATATAACAATAGATTTGTAAAATATTGTGTAATATCTTGCTTAGTGTAAATTGGTAAATTTAGATTGTGCTAATATGTACTACCATGCTACTGCTATATTATTTAATCATGCAAGCAGGTACGATCTATGTATTTATTTACTGTCATGTACACTTGTGTAAAATATGGTAATTTGCGAAATCATATATTTTCACATTTAAGTTGGAAAAATTATGAACCTTCCTCAACTAGGCTCACCTATTTGGATACGATGTCTAGGAAAGATATAGGCGGAAGTCGATATTCTAATGAGGTCGGGTTTTAAGTTGCATTCGTGCCCTCCACCCTCACCGTTTTTCCTGATCGTTTTTCAAGTAGAGCTACCGAAAGGGGTTGACTAAATAATAATTTTCCCGAGTGTGTTTATATAGTGATGTATGTTTCGCCGAATTGGTGTTTCAGTATCGACCCGTCGCTCGATCAATGAGAACCGATTCACATGAGAAGCAAAACTAATGTTTTCGAACCTGTCGTTTCGAAAAAACGTTTGTGCTTGTGCAAACCATAAACATATAAACCAGTCGTTTTATATGATAACTAATCCAGAACTCTCAACACATGTTGAATGTCATCTATGATGAGAAAATTCGTAAAATATACTTGCGAGATGACTGTTTAGACGTTGATGTTATTCCGTCACCACATGTTACTCACCCTGATGTGTGAAAAATGTGATGCCCAAATTTTTTTTTGGATGCCATCTTTGATGAGTAAAACACGAGTTTGTTGTTACCATCAGGACGAATGCTAAGGCGTTGATTTTATTCCGCCGCCACATTTGAGACGTGATGACGTCTATGGTGAACAAATGTCTGAAATTGACATATTGGAGCAATTCTTCACCAAAATACTAGCTTGGAAATTGTATTTCATAAGCAGTATCGTGAATTTATACTCACCATGTTCATTTATCAACCGTCTGTTATTGGATAAGAAAATTACCCCAGTGAGTAGTTTTAATCATATTGGGTCAATGACGAATTGTTTGCCTGATATTAATGCTCTTCGTGTATATTTTTTTCCACGAATCGAGAACCGAGACAAGTGTTATTTGTCTCGAACTGTCGTGATCCTGATGAATCGCCTAGCCAAGCGAGATTTTAGACAATCGTCAAAATCGAAAACCTGTGGCTCCAAGACAGTAATTGAAAGGAACAATATGACTCGCTGTCACAAAGCAAGAGATAATGCTCAAGGAGGCAACTCTATGCTATAAAGACAAATGTCATGCACAGTTACTCCTTAAATAGTTCAAAACTATTATAAAGGTGAAAAAACCGATGCTAATGTGGTTAAAGCTAACTGAAATGAAACTTTTGAGACCCCCGATTTTGTGGCTCAAATAAGTTTGATACCTTTCTTTATTGATTTTGATAAATCATTGAGCCATTTTTTCGCTCATCTGCATTATGTTTTTCCATTTGGATTATGATTTTTCCATTTGGACATACTTTTGGATTATGGTTTGCCTGTTTACGAAATTTCTCGAAATAATTTAAAGTGTTTTGAGCAAATTCCTTTGACAAATGTGACCAAACTTTAAATTATGAAATTTTAGGCAATACTTGTGGGGTAGTTGATTTTTTTGGAAATAGTGGGTAACAGTGTATCACATAATTCCACTAACTATTTGCCTAAAAGAGTAATCAGTGACAACGATTCTGGACCTGTCGTTCCAAATCAAAATCTTTGGTAAATCCAAATTGATTTGTCAAATATGAGGTCTTATACTCATGTAGGTCCTGCCGTACCTTATTGAGTTATAAAATATTCGAGAAAATCAGTGTTATCTGGTAATAGGTCATGAAAGAAATGAAATTTCTTTACATAGTCTCCACTCAAAAACGTATTTTAGAGGAGTTGAAATGCTTTTCAAGTGGTTGCTACCACATTCTTTAAAGCATTTAAAGTTAACTTATCATTTCGCCTGTCGTCGAAATGATAATTGATTTAGATGCTAAGACATGATTGTATGTACTATCATTCGCCTGTCGTCGATTGATAAGAGCATTTTGATATTGTGACATTGACCGGATGAGATATTCCCGGGTCAAAAGACAATGCTTGATTTATAATCGTATCGCATTTGGATTCTCTCTGAGAATATATTTCGTGATTAATCCGAAATTCATGTCACTAATGCTCACTTTGAAAGACTAGTATGTGTAAAGATCACGAAATGAACTCGTAGAATTCTTGTAAAGAATTAAAGGAGTTATTGTGGACTTATACAACCATAAGATGGACCATAAATATAAATGGTTATGGTTGATGCATCGACAATATGGTCACATTTTACTGTTGTTCACATAAATGCAGCACTTCCCAAACTCTTAGCCTTATCATTAAGTTGATGGCTCATGATCCGGATTATCCTAAAAAGTCTAGTCGACTTGATAATACCGAAGTGTAAGAATCGAAATTTTGATTTGAATTACTTGAGTTTGGAAATTGAAACTGAACATCCTGTCGATTATGTTCAGACCCAAAAGGACTCACAAAAAGTTTGATGATGCGACTGCAAATGATTGTACGCACTTCTTGGTCTTGCGCACCAAGATTTATATTTCTGTGTGAGGTTATGCTATTTTGCTGCATTGGTCCGTTATGAGGCCCATAGACACTCAGACACCATATGCATACCAGCTGGTTACTGGTTATGAGCCAGAAGTCTCATATTAACGCGTGTTTGGAGTGCTTAATTAATATTTGATTGAGCCACTATAGCGTTCAAAATATGGATCTCTGAAGGGGACATAATTCGATTATGAATCACATGCCTATCATTTGATAGAGTAACCTTGACAAGCGATCTCTTTACCGCATGATATGCGGAAGTGACATCGCTAAGACTGTTCTTCCCGTCGTTAAGGAGAGATTTGCACGTTACCGTTGATAAGGAACGACGTGAAGTAACGTGGCATAACCCACTCAGTCTTAGCTTGATCCCCAAAACTGCATTTAGTGATAAGTAAGTGCATAGACTCCATCAAGTCTAACTAAATGCCAAACGCATTTAAAGACTTTATGAGATGTCACGAGATCATTTATACCTGCTGCAAAATGCTTGCAAGGATAGACGTCCCTGTCGGACGCCGTGTTTCTGTCGTAACACGTTACTTTGGCCGAATCCGCCAAGCAAAGGACGCTGTCGTCGGCCGTCAGTCTGTCGTCCTTCCCAAGATAGGAGGAAGTTGACCGGTTTTTAATTCGTTCAGCCCCAGAGGTTGTGAACTGAAACTCGTTTGTCGCATGAGATTATAAAGGATCTAGGAGATGTGTGATTCCTCCTCATCCTGAGAAACTTGAAATATCTGTCGATCATGATATCTTAGAAGATATTGAAGCGAAACGAGACTGTCATTGATTACTTGTTCATATATTCGGTGACGACTGATAATATGAGCAAATTATGACAGGGAACCATGTACCGTTGTCTGAAGTCAACGGAAAATAGACTGTACTAATGGAAACTTGCAATCCAAGTAGACTCCTTAGCGAAAGTGTGTTCGGGCTTGTAGCTCCAACACCGTCAATGTTAAACAAGTTCATTTATTTGGTTATTCGTAAGGAAGAGTGATGAGAATAATGAGATTGTAGAATGCTCGCCTAGTAGCGCAAGACTTCTCTCACATCTTGGAATTGATTACGAGATAATTGATTTCCTCGTAATGGACGTTATAACGGTCCCCTGCTTTATCAGTTTAGTAGTTTCCCAAAAAACTGATTATGCAGCATGTGATTGTGGTCACTGTTTTATCTCTATGAGAATTTAGACAAAGAGATATAGATGAAGGTCCTTGTGTGACTTTATATGCTTTAATCAAGTAGTTCCTGACCACGGAACACGATCTCAATTAAATGAGACGTACACTATATGGATTAATATAATCCGAGCGGATGTGGTATACCTGCCTAAGTGAGTACTTGTTTAGCTTGGGATACTTGAACAAGTATTATGCCCTTGCGTGTTTCATTACGCGATCCATTTTTGGATTTGCCTTCGAGATGAAGGATCTTGGAAAGACACGGTAGTGACTCGGCTCGATGATCGAGTCCCGTAAAGATTGAATCTAAGTCCATGATTCAGATTACACCCAGAAAGTGTTATGACGTTTTAGTCATCATGACGCTAAGTCATCATATTCTCCCATGATCGTTCGATTACTAGACATTGATATAGACCCAGTCCGTCCCTGATGAGACGATGAAGAGATATTGAACCATCATGTTCATATCTAAGTACAATAAGCACATCATTGTACTTGGTCTAATGTGTTAGGACGAACATCTCGTATGTTGTGAATGGTATAGCTCGACACAACATTGCGCTAACACTCTGCCATCGAAATGGAATAAAAGACATTTTCCCATTACCTTAAGGTAACTGCGGATGAGGGCTTGTATTATCCCATTTTGCATCATCGAGTGTACCTACCCCCTACGGTACTCGAATTAACGCAAACCTTTTTCGGTTATACCGATGCTGGTTACTTATCAGACCCGCATAAGGGATATTCCTAACATGGTATGTCTTTACCATTAGAAATAAGGCGATATCTTGGAGGTCTTGGAATGACTCCAAACGAATCACTCTGATCTCGTGCTCTATGAGACGACTAGAGAGTGTATATGACTTCAAGTTAGTATTAGCCATATTTGAATTACATATGTTCTGTCTCACGATACAGAAAAAACACTTGTCATAGAAGACAACTTGTTGTTATCGATTAAGAGAGACATGACTACATTATGCTATTTAGCATTTATCGTCGAAATGAATCTTCACATATGAAGTTTAAGAGTATCCTGTCGAATCCTCGTTTTATTCCACGTTATATTTTCTTGCATCCAGTCGTGTGCAAGTAAATGAGTCATCCAGTCGAATGCTCGTACTCTTTCTTGGAATATGAAATCTTTGCACCCAGTCGTGTGCAAGTGAGGGGGAGCATCCAGGTAAATGCTTATTGCACTAATTACTACTTAGTCGAAATCCTCGCACCCTGTCGTGTGCAAGTGAGGGGGGGCATCCAGTCGCATGCTCGTGTACTCTTTTTGTCCTTAGACCAAGGTTTTTTCCCACTGGGTTTTCCTTGGCAAGATTTTTAGCGAGACACGTTCCAATCATACCTCACTTAAGATTGCCGAAATTAGGAGGAGTATCATGTTGTATACTTCTTACCACTGTGTACTCTTTTATCCTTCGACTAGAGGTTTTTCCCACTGGGTTTACTCTAGCAAGGTTTTGATGAGGCACCTGTTTTGTGGTTGATCCCCTACTACTACCACTGTTGCACTCTTTTTCCTTCCATCAGAGATTTTTCCATTGGGTTTGCTCTGGCAAGGTTTTGATGAGGCACACTGTTTTGTGGTTAGTTAATTACATGGAATTTCGGCCTATATCATTCGGCTACACAGTTTCTCCTAGGTACCGGTTTTGTCCCACACTGGGTTTTCCGGCCCTAAGGTTTTTATGTGTTTAGCACTGCGAATGAACTCGACTCACATCGACAGCATGAAGACGAAGAAATCAAGACGTCCAAAGGGGGAGTGTTGTAGGGTATTATTGGTCATCTTGGGCCTTACTCTATTGGGCCTATTTTGGGCTTTCATAGCATATGTAACCCTACCCTCTATTATATAAAGAGGGTTAAGGGTCTCTTGATGTATCTATTTATCACTCATATGAATGAATAAATCCTCCCTTATTGTTATCTCTCATATTTCTCTCTATATCTATACATATCTCTATATATCTCTATAACGAGCTAATATGTCACACAACAATACTATTAATATAAGGCAACCCAAGAGAAATAAAGCTGCCAATTTTTACCATTTTTTTTTCCAAAAATATCATATTCTAATTTACTAATTACTCATATAACATAATACAATTCAAATACATAAATAACTCAATAAATATACTCATTTCCACACATAAAACATATTTATGTATTGTTAATATATAATTCATCTCCCAAACTATACTTCTATAGCAATAAAACATCATATTACTCCTTATATATAATTATTAATTTATTATATTCATTCCATCATTTTTTAATTTTTTTTAAAAAAATTTAAATTCATTTGTCCGGTATCATATTTATATACGTACTGCATACGCAACGCGTGAGCTACGATTACTAATATATATATATATGAGAGGATTTATAGGCACCACAAAAAATACCTAAATGGACAGTTTTATGGAAAAACATTACAAATCAAGATCTGATTAATGTAAATCTCCACGGTTTCACGACGGGTGACAAATATGCATTTTTTTTTCGAGATATATAATTGTATGTATTGAATTTTAAAATTTATCTTAATTTACAAAACATGCAATTATACATATTGGAAAAACTTAGTTACAATTGATGAATGGGATTTGCAATCCATTTTTTCATAAAACTTCTCCTTCTCCATGAGTTCTCTTATACTTCGCTGAACTTGTTCAACTTTTTCATTCAATGATATAGTCATTGCAACATTCATAAGATAGATATGCTTGATACCAATTGTAACGATACCGATTTCGGACACATAAGGAACGATTTTATGAGAGGAAATAACACTAAAGTTGGAATTGATACATGTAAGGAACCTAAAATGAAGTATTCTAATGTAAACGAAACACAAAGGTTGCCGATTTGAGTTGACAAGTACTCTCCATTAGCCTATTTGAGATGGAAAATCTCTGGACTACTTTCGAAAGAGAGAGTTTAAACCAATAAATTTCTGGATATTTCTAATAGCTAATTTACTATACAAAACCTGATAATTGAATAACGGGGGCCAAACTATTTTGAAATTGTCTAGCAGCTTATTAAACGTTCCGTCTAATGTCGTAGTAGTGTATCCTAACGTATTTTCAACCAAACCTGCATTTGGAAATGTTTTTGAATAAACCTAAAACCTAAAATAAAAAATATTCATATTCTGATGAACCCATAAATAACGACAGTTAGCAATATTACATTGTCTATATCATGTGTATAATTGAAGTACCCAAAAACGATGTTTTAGTCAATACTGGATAAATCATATGTATATATAATTGAAGAATGGTTTGTCATAAAGCCATAAAGGTTTAATGGATACATGTTTTGTTAGTGAAGAAGAGCACCGCGTTCAAGAATGACCGAAAACTGGTTTCATAAATATGATGATTAAACACGACCAAGTACATGAAAGAGCCATTCTCTGAGTGACGCCAATCTTCTTAAAGTAATCGTATAAGTAACCCGTTACTTCGTAGCCTTTTCTGTTTTTAGTGATCTTGAGATGTTAGAAAATTGTGTTATTCGCCACTTTATTCAGTGGCTCTTCTGAACTCATACAAAATCTGTCTTTTTCGTTATCTGGAATGCATACTAATGCTGCGATACATAGAATATAGATATATAGGAAGAAAAACTCTGGTATATATTAATTTTTTTTGACATTTTTAAACTCTGGTATATAAAATTACATGTGATAATACCGTGACATCATTTTTAAATATACAAAGCTGATAGTGATATATACCTATTTTTTTTCCATTTTGGCTCAAAACCAGCACCTAACATTCAAATATGACTTACCATTCTATAGATACCCGCGAAATTCAATAGAAGAACAATTAGCTTACATGCAAAAGCTACTAGTCTTATGTTTTTCAATACTTTTCCCATCTTCCACTCAAACCATTAATTATCTCTCACTCTCTTTCTGCTTAATTTCTAGAATTGGATATGTATCGATCAACATTTGCAGCTCTAAATCATCATCAACCGCCACGTCAAAGTTGCCACAAGTCGTTCTTTCAACTGCTTACCCCCCTCACTCTATGGATATGTGGCATGTAACTTTTTTGTTCTTGCGAAATGTTACGTTTGAAATTCTCATATTCTAAATAGAAAACGTTTATTTTTGTTGAAGTTGCAGTTTCGGTCACTCTACGTTATGGGTATTATGGGAATTACCAAATGGTGCTTGGACCTAGCACGTCTCGGTTATTCAAAGCAAGCTCATTTTTTATAAAACAAGTGCAAGTGAATGATTACGACAAAAATGGAGTTTTTCTTTATGGGTTCTCCGAGAAACCGAAGCTGAGCTTCACGGAGAATTGGAATGTGTCAAACTATATTATTGTTGCATCACACAGCCGTAAGGTATAGGGTACTAACGTAATAATAAATATAGTAAATATTTAAACTAATGAACTTTTCCTTGGGTAATTTCAATTTTTAAATATTACAGGGGTTTTCACTGTGGTTGAACAAGGGTTCAAGGATTCAAATAAGATGGGAAGCTCAGATTAGTTCTTTAGACCAACTTGAAGTCTCTCTAACTAAAGGTGCGTTGCAAAGTTTAGTCTTGGTTCACTATAGACGTGCCTCAACAGTTTAGACGACAAAAATTCATTAGCTAATCAATTTACTTTCACAAACAGGCGAACGAAATCTGCGAACTGTGGTTCCAACTTCAGATCGTACAAGTAACGCACATGACCTAATCGAACCAGTAGCTGGTATGAATTTGTGAACATTTCTTTTACAAAATTCTAATGCATTCAGTTTTTAAGAGCATGTGTGAGTTGTTTTAAAACTGTTTTGTTTATCAAATTTAAGCTTATAAGGTGTTCCACGTTGGAATGTTCGACTCTAAGCCTGCCCTGCGAATTTTATTACAGATCTTCAAGTAGTTATCAAGTGTACTAACTGTTCTTTTTTCTTTTTGCACTAACCCGTGTCAACATCTAGTACTCAACGAATTCCATTTTTAGATAATAGTAACATGACATGAAGAATAATACATACATATGTTTTCAGGTAGAGAAGCCGATTATAGGATTGAAGAAGATGACGACAAGTACACTGTTCAGATAACAAGCTCGAATGCAAGGAGCACCATGATAATTATGAATCTCAACGTTTCGTCAAAATTATACAATACAAGCCAAGCACAAACTAAGTGCTCAACCCTAGACGGGTCGTGCAAGCTAAACCTCTTCTTCCCCAACACTCGATTTATTACAGTCACCACTCCAAATCATGTGAGACATAAATTCTCATTTCATCATTTTGATCACTTGGATGTTCAAAACTTTAAAAAGATAGTAGATACTAAACCTGGTAGACATTCACTTGCAGGGAGATTTAGGACAATGGTATGTGGAACTATCTTTCATGGCGCGTGTTATAACTTATATTGCCATTTTAGGTACAACTTAAACTCAAACTAAATCTGAGTGTTGTTAGCTTCATGAAAGAACATTGTTTCGGACTTGTTTGGTTGCAGTATTTGAGCTCTTTTTTTACTTTATTTTTAAAAGCTAAAAGCACAAATGCTGATCTTGATTTTCCTTTTTTTTTTTGCTTTTGAAAAGCTACGCTGGATAGCCCTTTTTTTCCTCAACCTACAATATTCCAGCTTATTTTGCTCAAGTTTGCAGTTAGACAACCCTTTCTAGTGTTCAGTTGAATTATGTGTTTAAACCCTGAGGTATAGTTCGTAAGAATATATATATTTTTTAATCTTTTTCCACAGGACTTATTGTTGTCATCATTTTGATAATCCTAAAATACCTCGTAGCCACTGAAAGTGACACACGTGATCAAGTTGAACCACGGACAGTAGGAGAAGTATATGAGACCGATCCTTTAGTGCCTCAAAAGATAATCATAATGCCATATGGAACAGGGGAACAAGACGATGATTGTCTGTCTTCTAGCTCATCAGAGGATTTATACGACGGAAAGATTTGTGTAATCTGCTATGAAGAACCGCGAAACTGCTTCTTTGTTCCCTGTGGCCACTGCGCCACCTGCTACGGTTGTGCCCAGAGGTGTGTGCATAATTAGTAGTTAACACTTATTTTTCATCGACTTTGGGTATGTTTCATAGTAAATTTAGGAAGAAAAAATATTCGTCCCTTTTCAGATGAAGAAAAATCAGTATAACTCAAGTGATAGCGAAAAATGGTAACAACGAAGCTGAATAGACACAGTTTAAAGAAGACAGATTCAATCTAGCCATACTAGAGACCAAATTAAAACCTAGTGATAAAGACATCACTGGGATGACTTAGGATTTCTGCAATGGATTTTAAATTGCGGTGTCTGCAGTTTATACTTATAACCTAAGTATTATTAGTATTATTGCTGCTAGACACAGGAAATGCAACCTGCAAATTGTATACACACAAACAGTTATGCAACTTGTATTTCAGGTTTATATTTAAAACTGTAGCGACCTCAATTAGGAAAGCAATTTCTTTGAACAAATCAAGGAGATGAGCCATTAAAAACTGAAAAGGTTGAAAATATCGGGTCATAAGACTTATTTTCAGAGTCTCCAATTTAAAACACAAGATAACATTTTTTAAACTTGTGTTTTCTTTTGCCGATATATGGTTATGACTTAACTGGAGTTTGTTAATTGAGTAATAGCTATAGGTTCTCTTATTTCTTAACCGATATATTAACGCAGGATCATGGACCAGGAGACTAGAGTCTGTCCAATTTGTCGAAGGCCAATTCACAAAGCAAGAAAATTATTGATTCCCTAGAAATATCCCCCCTATGTTTGGTTGAGCTAAACAGTTTGTACACATTTTTGAAGTTGTATTTTCTTCGTTCTTAAAAATTGTGAGCTAAATATTAGTATTCTAGTTTGGTTGCGTGAAAAATGTCATTAAAGTACTCAAAAATGTTTATTATTAGTCTCAGACTCCCAGAAAAAACTAGGAGTATTTAACAAGCTATATTAGTACAAGCCAAACTGAGCCTTACAAGCCAAAAAACTATAGCTGCTGTCAATTTTATTAAGATAGCTGAAGACTTTCATTTCAATCATAAAAGAAAAATCACATGAATCACATATATGGGGAAGTCGATTTGCTACATGCATTAGATTAATGCAACATGCATTGATCCATTTAGCAGCATGAAAAATGATTAACGAGTGTATGCTAACTAATATTAACCTAATGACTCAACATTTTACACATAAAAAGTGGTTATGTGATACAAATAAACCGAGCAAGAATTACCGCTTGCGGAATAAACAACAATAAAGAAGAACAAGGATAAGATATTAGAAGTAATCTAACTTTTATTAATATTGAAGCAAAGAGAGAACTACGATATTGCACTTTCACTCTCTCTCTACAATATCTCTCCACAACAATACGACTCGTATGTGTTCAACCTGCCTAAGACTCACCTCTACTCTTTTATTTATAGGGGTTGATGTAGTCCTAAACCTCTAAACCTCCGAACCTCCTAGCAAACTAACTTGGAAACACTCCCTAATTGGGATTGGTTTCTAATTCCTTGTGAACAAAGGAATCCAATAAGAAACTATATCCTAACTGAAACCTACCAACATAATTCCTATTCCTTAACCCGCAAGGATTTACCAAGCTCTTTAGAAAGAGATACACATGTATCATGGCTCCCCTTTTAGAAACTTAAACTCCCGTTTAAGTTAAAGACGGAGATTGGGAAACTCGAGAGCTCCCGTGTCTTTGTTGAACCATTTAGCCTTGCTTGGAACTTGACCTGCACACCCAATACGAAACATAATTCGTTCCCCCGCTACGTGTCGAAATCACCTTTCGCTCCAAAATGCAATCTTCTGCCAATGGATCCTCTCTATCAAACAATAAGTCGTCGACTAATGGTAGGACAACTTTGTCATCTCCATCATCATCGAGTAATGGTGGTTCAAACAACTTCAAGTACTCAACATTAATGACCGAATACATTCCCAAGTATGGGGGCAAATCCAGCTTGAAAGCATTATCGCCAATTTGCTCCAGAATTCGAAAAGGCCCGTATCGAAGCGGCTTCAACTTCTTACCTTCTCCTTTAAGCGCTCTTTCCTCAACTCTAGCCATAACAGATCGCCAATCCCAAAGTTACAAGCCACTTGATGCTTATCATGTTTAGCTTTGTACTTGACTTGCGACGTTTTTAGCTGTGCTTCAACAGTTGCATGAATTTGACTTATCTTCTCCAAAAATCGTTGTGCTTTAAGCCGATCATTTCCCCTCTTTACTTGACCCTCATTGGCGACAAATACCATATCAAAAGGGCTTGGGGGTAAGTACCCATAACACGTCTCGAACGGTGATTTTCCATGAACCGCCCTGTTAAAAGTAAACTGCAAATACGGAAGACTCTCATCCCAAGTCTTTGGATGTTTGGCATTGTACCCTCGCAACATATGCACCATAGTCCTATTAACGACCTCTGTTTCTCCGTCTGTTTGTGGATGAAAATCCGTGCTCTTTTTCAACCGTGTATCCATCATTCTCCACAAGGAATCCCAAAAGTGCCCAAGAATCCGACTATCTCGATCTGAAATAATCGAACTTGGCAAACCGAAATGTTTCCAAACGTTCTCAAAGAAAAGCTTAGCTGCACCCGCTCATGTGACCGTCTTCCTACAAGGAATCAAGATCACCATCTTACTAAAACGATCAACCATGACGTACAAGTAGTCATTCCCAGACTTAACTGTCGGTAAACCACCTAAGATATCCAAGAAACACTTTCCCAAGTTTGAGATGGAACCGGCAGAGGCAAGTACAATCCCCTTTTCCTGTTCGCAGGTTTTGATGTACAACACAACTTGCAACCCCGAACGTACCTAGAAACATCATTTTTCATCTTTGGCCAAAAGACATAACGACGCAAATTCAATAAAGTCTTACCAACCCCGAAGTGACCAGCCACCGAGAAGTATGTGCTTCACGAATCCACTGCAACCTATCTCCATCTTCTGGTACGCATAATAATGCCCCTTTGTAAAGTAACCCATCACGTATCTCAAACTATCCTTTTCGACCATTCTTTGTCTGCTCATACACATTCTTCAAACCCGCATCAGATACATACCATGTGGCATATTCCTCGACAACCATTGATTGAATACGCATGGCCACCACTAAAGAGCAAACACTCAAAGGTTGAGTTGACAACATATCAGCCAACTTATTTGTAACCCCTTTCTTGTACATGATGATAATATTGAATGCCATCAAATATGACATCCATTTCATGTGTCTCACATGCTGTAGCTTAGTCTGATCATGAAGATACTCCCAAGGGCTTGTGATCCGATCGAAAAACTACCTCTTTCCCTAACAAGTACACTCTCCAATGTTTTATTGCTTGATAAAGTGCATAAAACTCCTTGTCATATGTCGGATAGTTTTTGATCGACCCCATAAACAACTCAGAATGATATTCCACGGGCTTACCATCCTGTAACAATACTGCTCCTATAGCGTACGTCGAACCATCTGTCTCAACCTCAAAAGGTAGTTGTAAATTCAGCAATGCTAACACTGGCGTTTCTGAAATTTTCCTCCTAAGTAGCTGAAAGCATCTTCGTGGTTTTTACCCCACTCAAACTTCTGCCCCGCCTTAGTCAACCGGTGCAAAGGCGATGCAATTGTGGAAAAATGGCGAATGAACTTGCGCAGATATTGGCAAGCTCCCACAAAACTTCTTACTTCAGTAATTGTGCTAGGTCTAAGCCACTTAGTGATAACCTCGACCTTCCCTGGATCAATCTTACGCTACCCACCACCAATGACAAACCCGAGATACACCAACTCTGTCTGAGCAAACTCACACTTCTTCTCGTTCAAGCGTAGTTGACTGTCATGTATAACCTCCATAACCTTTCTCAATTGAACCATGTGTTCCTCCCGAACATCATCCAAATACACAATAACAAAGTCTTCCATGAAAGGTCGTAACAGATCGTTCATCAAACGCATGAAAGTAGCAGGCGCGTTACACAACCCAGACGGCATAACTAACCACTCGAAAAGTCCTTGATTCGTCTTGGAAGTTGTTTTCCAGGTGTCTTCTTCTTGGACTCTGACGTGATGGTACCCAGATTTTAAGTCGAGCTTAGTAAAATACCGAGCACTCTCTAGCTGGTCCATCAAATCATCAATCATTGGCAATGGATACTAAAGAGAAACGTATGTTTATTAAGTGAATAATTTACAAGGGTAAAACACTAGCTTTATACAGGACTAGATAATAACAATCTACTATAATGCCTATAATTATGCTGACATATAGGATAATAGGAAGTAAATCATCAGCTCTCAATTACAGTTGTCAATTAATTTATTCAGTAGGATTCTTTCCTTTAACACTCCCCCTCAAGTTGGAATGGATGTTAATGACTCCCAACTTGCTAAGCAGCACTTCGAACTGCGTGGAACCGATTGGTTTAGTAAACAGGTCAGCGGGCTGATTTGTAGTTCGAATATAAGCTGTACGCACCATCCCATTCTGAATCTTTTCACGTATTAAGTGACAATCAAGTTCTATATGTTTCGTTCGTTCATGGAACACCGGATTTGCGGCTATGTGCATAGCAGCCTGATTGTCACAAAACAATGTAACTGGTTTTGTATGTGTCACCTTTAAGTCATTCAGAATATTCTTTAACCAAGTGATTTCACAACAAGTATTAGCCATTGAACGATACTCCGCCTCTGCACTTGAACGAAACACAGTACTCTGTCTTTTAGTTTTCCAAGAGACCGGTGATAAACCGAGGAGAACGCAGTACCCAGTAATCGATCTTCTTGTATCTTTGCATCGAGCCCAATCGGCATCACAAAATGCTCGCAACTCCAATCGACTTTGAGAAGATAGCAAAATTCCTTGTCCAGGTGCTTGTTTTATGTACCTGAGAACTTTGTGTGCGGCTTCAAGGTGTGGGTGTCTTGGTTTATCCATGAATTGACTTAGTACGTGGACAATGTACACAAGGTCAGGCCTCGTAATGGTAAGGTAAATGAGACGACCAACTAGACGACGATACGGAGATGGGTCGGCAAGCAATTCCCCATTGGTTTGGGTGAGAGACAAATTTTGCTCAACAGGGAATCGAGAGGGTTTTCCACCTAAAAGCCCTGCATCTTCTAAAATTTCCAATGCATATTTTCTTTGACACAATGTAATTCCCTGCTTGGACCGTGCGACTTCTATTCCCAAGAAATATTTAAGTATTCCCATATCCTTCAACTTGAAATGGTTTGAAAGAAACAATTTTGTTTTTGCAATGTCTTGCAAGTTATTTCCTGCCAATATCACATCATCGACATATACCAACAATGCAATAAAACTACCTGGATGATTTCGAACGAATAGAGAATAATCTGACAAAGATTGCTGGAAACCATCCGCTTTGAGAGCACTTGATAACTTTATAAACCATTGTCGCGAGGCTTGTTTTAATCCGTAAATAGACTTCTGTAACTTGCAAACTACATTCTCCCCCTTTCTTTCGAAACCAGGAGGCATGGCCATATAAACTTCTTCGTAAAGATCACCATTTAAAAAAGCGTTATTAACGTCGAGTTGATGTAAGTGCCATCCTTTTATGGCGGCAATGCTAAGTAACACACGGACTGTAGTGAGTTTTGCTACTGGGGCAAAAGTTTCACGATAATCAACGCCTTCAACTTGACTATAGCCTTTCGCCACCAATCGAGCCTTGTAACGCTCTATACTGCCATCCGGTTTTAGCTTTATTTTGTAAACCCATTTACATCCAATAGCTCTTTTATGAGATGGAAGTGGGACGAGCTTCCAAGTATTATTGGCCTGAAGTGCTTGTATTTCAGAGTGCATAGCTTCACGCCATTTTGGATCTCGAATAGCCTCCTGGAAGCTTTTTGGTTCTTTCAGAAGTGTAAGCTTATTAGTAAAAACTTTGTGCCTTGAAGAAAGATGGTCATATGACAAAAAATGGGAAAGTGGATGGGCCGTACCTTTGTTTATGACCATGTTCGTTGTAGACGAAGGAACGGTTCTTGACGGAAGGGCTACCTCAACATGAAAGTCTTGCAAAAAAGACGGGGTTTTTGTAGACCGTGTAAATTTTCTAGGTGGTGGTTGGGTTGTTTGTGCATCATCGGGAAAAGATTGTGTGGGGTATGAAACCGTTGAGGATAATGGTGTAGTTGGTGATTGAGTTGAGTGTATGGAAATGGTAGAATGCGAATTTGGAGTTGTCTCATGTTGTGGAGATGTGTCCTCTAGCTGGTTTTGTTGAAAAGGTGTGGGTTCAGTTGGCATGTCATCGGGTAGCCATTGTGTTTGAGATGGTGTAATGACGCTAGGACGTGGTATATAATCCATGTCAAAGGCTGAAGATGAGATAGTGGGGTTCGAGTGATTCGGCGGTGCAGCGGAATTCGTGTTGGTTTGATAAGGAAATATGTCCTCCAAAAATAGAACATCTCTTGAGACAAAGACCTTTTGAAGTTCAAGATCGAACACTCTATACCCCTTTTGGCCATAAGGATAACCAAGAAAAATGCAACGAGAAGCACGAGAGTCGAATTTTGTACGTTTACTCGAATGTGTGGAAGCAAAACATAAACAACCGAAAACTCTTAGATGTGAATAAGCTGGTTCCTTTTGAAATAATTTTTCGAATGGTGTTTTACCACCAAGGACAGGTGTGGGTGTACGGTTAATAAGGTATGCTGAGGTAAGGATAGCATCACCCCAAAAATGTTTGGGAAGGTTGGCTTGAAAAAGCAGAGCACGAGCGACATTAAGTAGATGTCTATGTTTGCGTTCGGCAACACCATTTTGTTGTGGTGTGTCGACGCAACTAGTTTGATGAATGATCCCTTTTTCAGAATAAAAGCTTTCCATTTTGAATTCTGGGCCATTATCACTACGAACAATTTTTATTCTAGTATTAAATTGGTTCTCAACCATATTTATGAATTTGATTAAAAGATCATGTGCTTCGGATTTGTATTTCATTAAATAAATCCATGTGCTTCTAGTATAATCATCAACGATGGTAAGAAAATACTTTGCTCCTGAGAGTGAAGAAACATGATAACCACCCCAAATATCGATATGTATTAAATCAAAACAAGACTGAGTAGAAATAGAACTTAATGAAAAGGGTAATCTGGTCTGTTTAGCCAAAGGGCAAATTAAACATTTGTCTTGATCACAAATTTTATTCTTTGAAAAAGAAAATAATGAAGATACTTTGTTGGAAGGGTGTCCAAGGCGTTGGTGCCAAAGACCAGGGACAAAAGTTTGAATTGAATTACATGTTCCTTTTTTTTTGCTTGGTCAAGGTAATAGAGCCCCTCCCGTTCAATTCCCGTCCCAATCATCTTCCCCGAACGTATGTCCTGTATGACACAAAAGTCTTTAAGAAAAATAGTAATGAAAGATGATACGAAGGCTAGCTTACTAATGGACATCAAATTCAGATGAAAAAGTGGTACACACAAGACATTATTAAGGATAAAATTGGGTGAGAAAACGACTTTTCCAATATGAGTAACTTGTGCAGATGAACCATTCGGTAACTCAACGGTGTAATTTTTAACTTGTTTTGAAAATGTAAGGAGGTTTGGACTACAAACAATATGGTCAGTAGCGCCGCTATCTAAGATCCAATAATCTTTCTTTCCATTCTCATATAATTTGAGGGTTTTACCTGAGATTTCGTCATGATTTAGATTATTACCGACTTGATTAACCATGGAAACCTTACTCTTGTTCAACATGTTTAGTAGCTGTTTGCATTCCTCTTGAGAGAACGGAAAGTATGACGCCTCTTCTTTCCTGTTAGGTACAGAGGCACTAACTTGATTACCTTTGAAACGAGTCTGCTCTCCTTCGGCATTCTTTCTTTTTCTACAAAACTCGTATAAGTGTCCTTTCCAGCCACAATAAGTGCACTTTTGATGTGCGCGACAATTTTCAGTGCTATGGTTTGTTTTGTGACACTTTCCACATTTTAAACCGCTATTTTCTAGGTTTAATTCTCTGTTCGAGTTTTTCACAGCAAACACGGCTGCCTCGGGTTGTGCCGGTACCTTTCCGTAGACCTCGGTTTGCTTTTCTTGACGTATTACTAGTGCATACGCCTTGTTTACCGGTGGTAAAGGATCCAACAACAAAATATTACTACGTACAGTAGTAAACGAATCATTCAGACCCATGAGAAATTTCATGGTCTTCTGAGTCTCTCGATATGAGTTTATCTGTTTGGATGATCCACAATTGCATGCAGGAATTGGGCAAAGTGTATCACGATCATCCCAATATTTTTTCAGTTTTGTGTAGTAGGAACTTACTGACATGTTACCTTGCACACAATCATGGATCTCGTTCTCCACATGAAAAAGTTGGACAGTATTCGCATGAGAAAAACGCTCTTGCAAATCAAGCCACATGTTGTGTGCACTCTTACAGTTGATGACGCTTCCGGCAATCTCTTTTGACATTGATCCTAGTAGCCAAGTCTTGACTAAATTGTTGCAACGATTCCATTGTAGCAGTTCGTCTTTCTCGGTCGGCTCCTCAATCGTTCCATCGACTAAGCCAACTTTGTTCTTGACCGCCAATGCCATATTCATGGACTGAGCCCATGTATTATAGTTATCTTCCACCAAGGGTTGTGACACAAGAATTGCCCCTGGCTGATCCGAATGGTGTAGGTATAAAGGATGATTAAAGTTTTCCCAACTGGGGTTAGAAGGCATGCCTGACTTGGTTGCTTTCTCTGCCCCTTTGTCTCCCATCGTTATGTAGGCTAGGGTTTTGTGAATTTTTAAATTACAGAACCTTGCTCTGGTACCATAAAGAGAAACGTATGTTTATTAAGTGAATAATTTACAAGGGTAAAACACTAGCTTTATACAGGACTAGATAATAACAATCTACTATAATGCCTATAATTATGCTGACATATAGGATAATAGGAAGTAAATCATCAGCTCTCAATTACAGTTGTCAATTAATTTATTCAGTAGGATTCTTTCCTTTAACAGATACCGATTCTTGATGATAATTTTGTTTAGCGCACGATAGTCGACACATACGCCAACCAACAACCTTCTTCGGCACTAATAACACTGCTGAACCACAAGGCGAACAACTCAGCACGATTACTCCCTTTTCAAGCAGCTCTTGGGCATGTCTCTTTATCTCCTTGGATTCCTGCACAGTGGTGTGGTACAACCCTAAATTCGGCAAAGAACTCTCTCCCGTTAACATAATCTCGTGTTCCACACTTCTCTTCAGCGGTAATCCCGTGACATCCTTAAACAAGTCCGCAAGCTGCAACTTTAACTGTTCAATATCTTTGTTGTTCTGTCCTGTTAGATTAGCCAAACACACTCGACTCGAATGCTCCTCATGTCGTCGTATCATTAATAAGACAAATTTCCCACAAGCATTGACTAACCTTTTAGCCTGAGTCGCTGTTAGCAAACTTGCTTCCTTCGAAAAAGGAACAGTTCGAATGATAAATTGTTGTTCACCCTTGATGAACATATACTTTTGCGCTCTCCTATCATAGATCGCAAATCTATCCCATAAATAGGGATTACCCAGAATAACCTGGCAAACATCCAAAGGCACCACATCGCAGGTGACCTCATCAATATATGACTCATGAAAAGCAAACCGGACGGTGCATTGATTGACCACACTCAATCCGGCTTCCTTCTGATTCCATCCTAACTAATACGGTCTTGGATGTCGAACTGTCTGAAGACCACGCTTCTATACCAATGCTTCCGAGATAAGATTTTTTTGACTTCCCGGATCCACAATAGCATCGACCAAACTGGTCTTCACTTCCAACTTAACAACAAAGAGTTGCTCTATAGGGTCCCGTCATCGTTTGCGGCCTGCCATAAGGTTGAGCTTGGCATTAGGTTCGGTCATCCCTGGTACTTCCTTTGGACATTGAGCAGTCAAGGTTGCTTTCTTTTTCTCCTCCCGTCGCTGAAACCCTTTTGGTTTCAAGTGAGGATACTTCTCCCAACACTTATCAGCAATATGTCCGGTTGATTTGGAATTGCTACAAACCAACATTGATCCTATCAGCCTCACCCTTCACCTTCTTATACTCCCCCTTCCTGGAATTGGAACCGCCCGACTTTCCACCAGATAGCTTCCCATCTCCTTTTGTCTCGTTTTTCCTGACCTTGCCTTCGATGGCAATAGCTTTCACGCTCGCTTCAGCAATAGTATCCACGGTGAATAACTTAAGCTCTTTCCGGATGTAATCATTCAGACCCGCCACATACTTCATGTACACAAGATAGTCCCTTAACACGTTATCCAAAATCATAGCTTGGTTTTGGAACTCGGTGGTATATTCCTGGACGGACTGATTAAATTTTTGGCGCAAGTTGAACCACTTGAACCATCGCTCTTCTAAAAACCCGACCGGATAAAACTGTTTTTTTAACAGTTCTTTAAATTTCCTCCAAGATACCGCTTCTTCACCACCATGTTTCCGATATGACTTCCACCATGTCAAAGCATGGCCCGAAAGCTTCAGGGTGGCGAAGATAATCTTCTCTAATGACGAATAGCCATAAAGAGTAAAATAGGTCTCTAGACGTTCAATCCAGTTGTCTAGTTTTTCAACGTCGAAACTCCCATCATACATGGAAATCTCGACCTTGAAATCGATCATTAAGTTCCGGAAGGAACTTTTACTTTGTTTTGGTGAAGCACCCTTGCTGTCGTCTCCATCCTCGAAATCAGACATTCGTGTTTTTCGGTTTTTGCAAAGAGTCGTCCTTTTTTTCCTTGTTTCTAGATGAAATCGGCCAAACTCGCAAGGGTGGTACTTATTGCCGCCAACTGTTCCTCAACTGAATCAAGCCGACTTTTGCCGTCTGTTGTTCCAGTCATTTCTTTGTTCTTGTTTTCTTGGTTTTTTCCCAAGAAACCAGAACCTTGCCTAGTGTTTTGTATTGCCATCGATTGAGGACCATGCACCGCAGGAATCCTAATAGAATCGATACGCTCGGATACCAACTTAATACAAATAAAACGAGCACGAATTACCGCTTGCGGAATAAACGATAATAAAGAAGAACAACGACAAGATATTAGAAGTAATCTAACTTTTAATATTGAAGCAAATAGAGAGCTACGATATTGCACTTTCACTTTCTCTCTACAATCTCACACTCCCTTACATGTATTAGGGGTGGGATTGGACGGATTGCCCTCGATTCTAACCCAACCCGTAAAATAAATGGGGGCGGATTGATACGCATTGATAAAATTTAAATTTCAACCCAAGCCAACTCGTTGCAATTAAAACTCCAACCCAAGCCAACCCAACCTGCAAAATAAATTGCGGGTTGGGACGGGTTGGGTTTATATTGATTCTTTAAATTTTTTTTTGTCCTTTATTTTTCATATTTTGCATAATCAACCTAAATTTTAAAATAAATTGAATATTTCAAAGAGAAATATAAATTAAAATCAATCAAAATACGTTTAGAACATTCGCGAACAAGTAATAAAACTAAAATATAACAAGAATGAAATGTTGGTATCTTAAAATACACACAATGCATATATAAATATACAGTTAAACCTTTTTAAAGTAATACACTTGGTACCGGAAAAAATTATTCATTTAACGAGTTTATTAATTTATCAATAAATGAAAATTATTCATTTATGGATAAATGAATATTTATTATTTTATGGGGCAATTAACAAAAACATACCCTACCTCTATTATATTACCAAAAACATACCCTCAAAAGTTAAATTAGCAAAAACATACATATATATACTTATTATTTTTTTAATTCTAATCAAACCATAATATAACCTATCTCTCTCTAACCGCAACTCTCTCTCTCTAATCGCACATCTCTCTCTAACACACGATAATCGCACCTCTTTCTAACACGTGCTAATCACTCATCTCTCTCTAAAAATGATTAAAAACTCACAAAATATGCATATACTAATTATAAAACGTCATACCCTAATTTTAAAATTTCATACCCTAATTTCAAAACTTCATACCCTAATTTCAAAAACTTCATACCCTAATTTCAAAACTTGATACTCTAATTTTAAAACTTCATACCCTAATTTTAAAACTTCATAGCCTAATTTCAAAACTTCATACCCTAATTTTAAAACTTCATATCCTACATATGAATTTCTGTCAATATTGTGCATATAGATTCTTCTCTTTCAACTTCAAACCCACAATGTTTACAATAGTCTCAAAACTCAATAAATAGAAAACAATCTCACCAATTGCATATATTTTTTATATATTACGGGGTATCAAATAGTGTAATATTTGTGTATTACGTATGTATATATTGACAGCAGATATCAAGACATAAATTATGCATTATTATAGCTGTAAATATATTGTAATAAGTAGAATAATTGTAACTTCCTTATTTAGATTTATTTAGCTGTAACTCCTTGATACAATTGCTAGAAATAAGCCAAGATTTGGTTCATGTAATGGCTGAAAATCAGCCTTGTATATCTCCATAATTTCTATATAATAAGAGGAACTCTCACAATGAGAGGACATTCAATCCAATTGATATGGTACCAGAGCCATAATTCAAAATTTGAGAGAGTTTAACTGTGAGTCTAAAATCTTGGTTTGGGGATTTTTTTTGGTAAGTTACAGTATCATGTCAACTAGCAACATGGATACTTTTGGTGTGCGTTTCACAGGTAAAAATTATTCTACCTGGGAATTTCAGTTTCGATTATTTGTCGTGGGTAAAGAACTATGGGGTCACATTGATGGTAGTGATTCAGCTCCTACTGACCTTACTAAGTTAGCTCAGTGGGAAGTCAAAGACGCTAGAGTCATGACTTGGATTTTGGGATCAATTGATCAGTCACTTGTTTCCAATCTTAGGCCATATAAAACAGCTAAAGATATGTGGGAGTATTTAAAGAAGGTCTATAATCAGGACAATTCCGCTGCACGTTTTCAATTAGAGTACGAGATCGCTACGTACTCTCAGGGCAATCTGTCCATTCAAGACTATTTCTCTGAATTTCAAAACTTATGGCCAGAATACGTCGACATAATTTATGTCGACGTACCAACAGAATCTTTGGCTGCTGTTCAAAAAGTGCATGAACAGAGCAAACGGGATCAGTTTTTGATGAAACTGCGACCTGAATATGAGGGAACCCGCTCCAATCTGATGAATCGTGATCCTTCTCCTTCCTTGGATGTGTGTTTTAAAGAATTGCTCCGTGAAGAGCAACGTCTCGCAACACAAACTATTTTCCAGCAAAATAAAATACATGATAATGCAATTGCCTATGCTGCTACGCATGGAAAAAGTAAGGGGAGAGACATGCGACAGGTTCAGTGCTTTAGCTGCAAGGAATACGGACATATTGCTGTTAACTGTGCAAAGAAAACCTGCAACTATTGTAAAAAGCCTGGGCATATTATCAAAGAATGTCTTACTCGTCCTCAGAATCGTCAAGTTAATCAGCCTGCTGTTGCTAATCAAGCTGTTGTTGGTCCAACTATTACTCCAGAAATGGTCCAGAAGATGATTATCACAGCCTTTTCAGCTCTAGGGCTTCAAGGTAAGGGCACTCTACAATCTTTATCTTGGCTTGTTGATTCTGGCGCATCAAATCACATGACCAATTCATGTGATACTCTTAGCAATGTTCAAAAATATAATGGAAACATTCAGATTGCTAATGGCAGTGAGTTACCGATCCATGCTATTGGGGACATTAATGATTCAATTAAAAATGTTCTTGTATCTCCTCAACTTTCTACTAATCTCATTTCAGTAGGACAATTGGTTGACAATAACTTTGATGTTCGATTTTCCCGTGATGGTTGTCTTGTGCAGGATCAGGTGTCGGGGAAGATACTAGCGAAGGGGCCTAAAGTTGGACGTCTGTTTCCTTTGCATTTTCCTGTTCCTAAATTTATTTCTTTGGCTAGTATTGCTGTAAAACAAAAGAATGAAGTATGGCATAAGCGTTTAGGCCATCCAAATTCTATTGTCTTATCTCATTTAATAAATTCTGGTTTATTGGGCAGTAAAGATCAATTTTCCTCTAGTCTTTCTTTTGATTGCTCTACATGTAAATTAGGTAAAAGCAAGTCTCTTTCTTTTCCTTCTCACGGTAGTCGTGCTGAAAATTGTTTTGATCTGATTCATAGTGATGTGTGGGGCATTACTCCTGTTAAATCTCATTCCAATTATAAGTACTTTGTAACATTCATCGATGATTTTAGTAAGTACACTTGGATATATTTTCTTCATTCTAAATCTGAGGTACTTGGTGTCTTTAAAACATTTGTAGCCTACGTTGAGACTCAATTCTCTTCAAACATTAAATTGCTCAGATCAGACTCCGGTGGCGAATATATGTCCCATGAATTTCATGATTTTCTTCATCGAAAGGGAATTGTTTCCCAACGCTCTTGTCCCTATACACCGCAACAAAATGGTGTTGCTGAACGTAAGAATCAACACTTATTAGATGTTTGTCGAACTTTATTACTTGAATCTTTTGTTCCCTCTAAATTCTGGGTGGAAGCCTTAAGTACAGCAGTTTACCTAATTAATCGCTTGCCTTCAAGGATCTTGAACTTTGAATCTCCATATTATCGTATTTATCATAAGCATCCCCGTTATCTTGACATGCATACTTTTGGCTGTGTTTGTTTTGTTCATTTGCCACCTCATGAGCGTCATAAACTTTCTGCCCAATCTGTTAAGTGTGATTTTATGGGATATAGTGTTTCACACAAAGGTTATGTTTGTTATGATCCAAGTTCTAATAGATTTCGTATTTCCCGTCATGTTGTTTTCTTTGAAACTCAATTTTTCTTTTCTACTCATGTTGAGTCTTCACCAGAATCACTTTTTCTTCCTAATTTTGATGAGATAAAAACTACTTCTGGGAGATTTAAGCCTGGATTTGTTTATACACGACAACGTCCAACTTTGCAGCTTCCTGAGCCTGACCCGATACATGATTCCGACCCGATACCTGATTCCGACCCGATACCTGATTCCGACCCGACACCTGAGCCGGAATCGACATCTGAGAATGTTCAAACTATTTCTTCCACGGAGAATGAGCTCCCAAATATGATTCTTCGACGCTCTTCCAGAATCATCCGCCCACCTGTTCGATATGGAAATTCGCACATATCTTTTCATGCTACTTTGACAGATGTTCATATTCCTTCATGTTATTCTGAAGCTACTAAGTCTGATTGTTGGCGTAAGGCTATGAAAGAAGAACTTCAAGCTCTTGAAGACAATCACACTTGGGATATTGTTCCTTGTCCAACTAATGTAAAAACCATTGGTTGTAAATGGGTATACTCAATAAAGCTTCCCTCTGATGGTACTCTAGATCGTTATAAGGCACGACTAGTTGCCCTTGGTAACAAACAAGAGTATGGGGTCAATTATGAAGAGACTTTTGCCCCGGTTGCTAAAATGACTACGGTTCGTATGATTATCTCGATTGCTGCATCACAAGGCTGGTCACTTCATCAGATGGATGTTAAAAACGCCTTTCTTCATGGTAATCTCAAAGAAGAGATTTATATGGTTATACCGCCCGGCTTGCCTTCCTCCTCTTCTTTGGATGTTTGTAAGTTGAAACGCTCACTTTATGGGTTGAAACAAGCTCCCCGAGCTTGGTTTGATAAATTTCGGTCCACCTTGTTGCAATTTTCATTCAAGCAGAGCCAATTTGACTCATCATTATTTCTTTGCAAGACATCTACCGGTATTGTTGTTCTCCTAGTTTATGTTGACGATATTGTTATTACTGGAACAAATTCTGCTTTAATTGCTCGTTTGCAACAATATCTTCAAGCCTCGTTCCATATGAAAGATCTTGGTCCTCTTACTTACTTCTTGGGTTTGGAAGTTCATTCGGATTCTTCTGGTATTTTTTTGAATCAACATAAATACACACAAGATTTGCTTAAATTAGCCGGTCTTCAAGATGCCTCTCCTGTGGATACCCCTCTCGAAGTTAACACAAAATATCGTCGAGATGAGGGTGACCTCATTTCTGATCCTACTGTCTATCGACAATTAGTGGGCAGCTTAAACTATTTGACTATAACGCGGCCTGATATTTCTTTTGCTGTCCAGCAAGTAAGTCAATTCATGCAACGTCCCCGTCATTTACATTTAGCTGCTGTTCGTCGTATCATTCGATATCTTTGTGGGACACCTAGTCGTGGATTGTTTTTTCCAGCGGGCTCTCCTCTTCATCTAGTTGCCTATAGTGACGCTGATTGGGCTGGGTGTCCAGACACCCGACGTTCAGTCACGGGCTAGTGCATGTTTCTAGGCGATTCCTTGATTTCTTGGAAGAGTAAGAAGCAAGCTCGTGTGTCTAAATCTTCAACAGAATCTGAATATCGTGCTATGTCTGCTGCTTGTTCAGAGATTGTTTGGCTCCGTGGACTACTAGCCGAGCTCGGTTTCTCTCAACCTAATCCTACTCCACTCCATGCCGATAACACTAGTGCTATTCAGATTGCCACAAACCCTGTTTACCATGAACGCACTAAGCACATTGAGGTGGATTGTCATTATATTCGTGAAGCCTGGACACTCACATTATTTCTCTTCCTCATATTTCCACCACTCTCCAAACAGCTGACGTATTTACCAAGGCTATGACACGACAACGTCATCAGTTCCTTGTGGGCAAATTGATGCTTCTTGATCGACCAGCATCAATTTGAGGGGGGATGACAGCAGATATCAAGGCATAAATTATGCATTATTATAGCTGTAAATATATTGTAATAAGTAGAATAATTGTAACTTCCTTATTTAGATTTATTTAGCTGTAACTCCTTGATACAATTGCTAGAAATAAGCCAAGATTTGGTTCATGTAATGGCTGAAAATCAGTCTTGTATATCTCCATAATTTCTATATAATAAGAGGAACTCTCACAATGAGAGGACATGCAATCCAATTGATATATATATGCATTTATATATATATTGATATCTATATAATCTAAATGATGTTCGGTAGTTAGTGGCGGGTTTTCGTGGTGGAGAAAGGGAGAGAGATAGAGTGGAATATTAAAAAAATATACATACAAGAATAGAAGAATAGATGAGAGAGAGAGTAAGATCAGAGAGAGATAAAGAGAAAAACTGGTGAGAAAGAAGAATGAAGAGATATATAGAAGAATTTGTGAGAAAGAAGAATAGAGGAGAGAGAGAGTAAGATGAGAGAGAGAGATAAAAAAAGAATAAACAACATTAAATTTAAATTTGTTTGGTATGTTTTTGATAGTTAAAGTTGTAAGGGTATGTTTTTGATAATTTAGTTTCAAAAGTAGTATGTTTTGTTAATTTATCCTTATTTTAAATAGAGTTTTCCAATATAACATATATAACTTAGCTTGAAGCACCAAATCCTGAAAAAAATAATATCTTGAATGTTATTAATCTTACTAGTGTGGCTTGGAATTTTGATGTAAAGACAACAACAATTGCAAATTGTTTTCGGCATTGCAAGATTCGATCAGAAGAAAACAATGTTTCCGAACCGGAAGTTGGTGAATTAGATGAAAATATCCAAGGATTATATGATGTTATTTCTAATTTACGATATACAAATTTTGAACTATCCTAACGAGAATGATGCAGTTATGGAATCACCTACAGACGAACAAATTATTCAATCGGTAATGAACAATGATGATGAAAATAATCCGGAAACAGATGATAGTAGCATTATCCCAAATTAATTGTCAAGTGAGGCATTTCAAGCAAGTCACCTTAAGCAACTACTTGCTCCAATACGAACAAAATATTCCGAAAATTATACAAGTTTTACAAAAAGTCAAAGATGAGGTTCATTTTGGTTTAGGTGGGAAAAAAAAACAATCAACTATATATACATATTTTAAAAGAAAATAATTATTGTGATATTTTTGATTGATTGAAGATTTTGGTCTACATTATATATTTTTCTTTATGAAATTTAATAATTATTAAATTACATTTTTATTGGGCCCTTAAGGATTTAATTTTTTTTTTATTACTTAATGCATTTAACGAGAATATTACTTTATTGGTCCAACTCGGGACCGGAAGAAATTATTATATCAGCGAGGTTATTACTTTATCAAACATTACTTTATCGAGGTTTAACTATATATATATATATATATTGCGGGTTGAAACGGATTGAGATGGATTAACTCGCGGTTTGTGAACTTCAACCCTAACCCAACCCGCAAAATATATAGCGGCTTGGGACGGGTTGATTTTTTTGGGCACTCAACTCATCCCAACCCGCTCTAATCCATGCGGGTTGGGTTACGGGATGGGTTTACGGATTTTTTGCCCACCCCTAACATGTATAATAATATATTTTTGTTAAAAAATGCTATGACCCGTCTAAATTGATAAGATGGGTATACACCAGTAAATTTTAGAAACCTTTATGCCCATCATTCTTAATAGGTACTACTATAAATCAAATTGTAAACCTTTAAGCATGCATTTCAATTTATACTGTATCTCAAATTATGACTACAGCAGAAAAACAAGAGAGACCTGTGTGACGTATTAGTAATGAGCATAACAATAGTTAGTTGTTCCACCAATAAATTGGGAATTCAAAATTTAATGAATCTATGATAAATATACATTACATAAGTTGCAAGTTGAAGAAATGAAGTCCTAGACCAACTACTTGTTATGCCTCGAACACATATATATCCTGGACACAAAACGCCAGTGGTTCCCTTGTCTTCACACAAACAGAATTATTTACCAGTTAAGCAAAACAAAATTGTAAAAGAATACGGAGTATTCATTTTCATACAACATAAGGACAAGAAACTATGACACCACATTCAACTATATTTTAAAAACACCTGAATTGATCAGGTGCGAAGAAAATTGACAACAATGTGGTACGTATCTGATCCTGCATACATCTTCATCTGGTAAACAACATTGAATCTTCGGGCCAATTCTACTGCTTAGATTGCATTAATCGCAATTAAACCTGCACAAAACAACCCATATAAACAACCAAGTACTACTAAGTAACATACAGATGCTAAAAGAACTTCTGAAGAAACCATAGTGATGAGAAAATTAGCCATTTGGTGCTCTTCACTAGGACTACACAGGTAACATTATTTCTATTTCATACCAAGAAAGTGCCGCACCCCCAAAAAGAAAAAAAAAATTGAGAAAAACGCTTGACCCTAATGCCTTAATATAACAATGCAGGTAACTATATACCAAAAATATCTTAAATAGAGTGAACGATAGGAGAGTCTACATATTGCCTATGCAGCTACAGGAAGCGGCACAGATAGTAAAAATTTACCCTTTGATCCATCAGTTCATACAAAGAGCTAATTATTATATATCAATAACATAACGATCCAGTTGGTAGACAAAGCAAACACTTCTATTAGACTCAGGAAACAATCACCAAATTTAAAGTTCGTAGAGATCACTGTGAGGTTGTAAAACATACAAGTGTGGTTGTCCAACAATAGTTTCATACCAAGCGCATTGGCTACCTGTCTTAAACATTCAACTTTATCGCTCCACGTAAACGCCTCATTCTTCAATAATTCTATGCTATGTTCACTTTCAGCACATCTGTGCATTTTTCACCGTTTGGAAATCTCCTAGTTTACAAGAACAAATGAACTATAATGGTTTTTCGGAAAAGCATAACGTTTCACAGTTTCAAAACTACTACTCCATTTTTCAGCCTTTTTTAGTCACTGCCCACTGGTATAAGCAAATCAACAATAAGAACCATAGCCCAAACTGCTATATAGTGTAAAAGACTAGGTCTAGAATATGTACTTGACATAGAGATAAACAAACCAATATAAGAAAAAAGGTTCAGGGTAAAAAACCCAAGAAACCTCACCTATTGAGCAAACAACAAGAACAACCCAAAAGACCGTTTGAAGGGGCTGACTAAATTGCAACTGATACTGAGATCTTTGAACCAGTCTCTGAATCGATCCATACCAACCATGAAATTGCTTGTCATAGTTACCGTCACATTCATCCAAGCAACTCTTACTTCTTTCATAACAGTCCTTGATTCCCTTTACACAAAAACAAGAAATACATATATTAGCCACATACTAGCATTGGTACTATTATAGTATACAGATCAAAGACCAAAACAGAATGGGCTAATTGTTAATGACCCCCATATACCATGGGAGATTTACGTATAACCCTTGTGTATTTTTGATACTTGCAATTACCACCATGTACTATCAAAGTTTTGCAATCAGACCCATGTCTGATTTTAAAACGGTATAACTTTGCGCCCGCCGTTTCGAATTGAATATTTGTTTTTCCTTCTATTTTTTTTATTCATATTTATGCAGCGCATACACCAATATCCTTTAACACTCTCTTTTTGTTAAAATACATTTTCCCTAAAAGAAACTCTGGTTACTGTAAAGTGTAAACTGTTCTACATGACCATTTCTCATTAACCACTATTTCTATACATATAAATTGACTAATTATATGTTTTGAAGAAACACTATCTAAAACGGACCACGACGCATAAAGTTGGTGTGTTTTTAAAACTATAAATGTGGGTTAATTACAATAGTTGGGTAATATATGGGGGTCAATTGCAGCTTTGGGAAGTACATGTGGGTAATTTGCAGACTACTCATACTACATGGGGATTATTTGCAACTTACTTTAAGGAAAATAAATATTATCAAATAATTACCCTTGTCAATTCTTGAGAATGGGAAGACGAATCGTCAGCTTCTTGGGGATGATCTGTCGTCTTCACTTTCCTGTACCCATTATTCGACCACTTTGAAATATTTCCCATTTCCATTTTATTTAAAAAGCCTGATACACTGGGTATCTTTTTTAAGGGTGGCTCATAGTTCTCATCATCACCTACTGAAATATTCCAAGTACCAATATCAGCACCGGCGCTTGCTGTCCTGCGATGACCTGTGAATCTATCCTCTTTGCTCTCTAACGAATGTAATGGACAATCTAAACAGTGTTCTAATGGTTGTGTACTGGGCTCTAGCGAATATGCTGATTGTACTGATCTTATATTAACTTTGTCAAAAGTTTTGTCCACGTTTTTTGGTAGACCCGAAAGAAATAAAACAAGTTCGTCACTTTCTCCTTTGTCTAGATGTACCCATGGCCGAGGAGGCTTTCCGCCTGATACTGTTGATTTTTGCAATGAATTTTCTACTTTTAAAATTTGGCTTTCAACAGCAAATATGAAGTCTTTATGTCTCACTTTCGCATCTTTTGCTGAGCTGTTTATGTAACTAGGCTTGACAGCACGATCAAATTCCTCTAACTGTATTTGCCAAAATAAAATAAAATTATATCAGTTTGTACGCTAATGGAAGAGCAGACTACTTGGCCCACCAAATTCATTCTTCACTCAGGAACCGTCTAAAGATCAACCGCCCCAATTGCTTTCATGCAATTCAATTTCATTTTCTCTACAAGTATATTCTAAAAGAAGTTCTTAACTAGTGCTCATTTTTAGAGCAATAGACACATTTATAATAATGGCCAGTTCAATAGATCTTAAAATAACGACATGGTTTTCATTTCTAAGACTTCAAAATATATGAGATATTTTACTTGTCTGATAAAACATGTACCACTTACCTAACAAAGGAAAATTCCAATACATTTGACCAATTTCTTAGGCATGTTTTGGTATAGAGGCGCTATACATTTCACCAATTTCTGAGGCATGTTTAGGTATAGAGGCGCATAAGCCACCATTGAACAATTTCATTCATTCCATTGTTTGTGTAATAATGGTCAAAATAGTTATTCACTTCACATAAATATCAACTACATTTGCTAAATGATACACTTGAGGAAACCAAACCCTTCCATTTCATTCCGCACTTAGTTGGCAATGCCTGTGTTTCTCAAAGTCAACTATTAAAAGCAGAATAGGAAAAAGTTTCCATAAAGATGTTTCATCATAGTGTCGTAGATAAATTCAGATGTCGACTTTAGAAGTGGTTTGGTGTTTTCTGAAAAGGTTAAATTTTGTATCTTTTCTGTCGGGAAAAACCTAGACGTGCTTAGATTGGGAATGTGGATAGGGTCCCCAATGTGTATTTGTAAATAGAAATAAAGAAAAAACTGAAGCAGCTACTAATGCACCTCAAACGAGCAGCATATTAAAGTTAGCTACTATACCAACCACCATAGGCTGCTCCTTATCGTTATAAGCAGCCAAACTAAGTGTACCCCTTGTTATCATGTACTGAACTCTTACGCTCTAGCCTTTAAACAACTCGGCCATGTTCTTTTGGAGTATAATTTCTACCGTGGGACTCGCCTTATACTATGTGTTGAGATTTGTAAACATTTATAAGGCTTGTTTGGGCGACAAGCAAATAAGATGGATTATTATTTAGGGCTAGGAAACATTGGGTCACCAAAAGTTCTGGTTTTTAACCTAATAAACCATATATTCCATTCTATTATTTAAAAAACATATCAAAAATATCACAAAAGCTGTACCCTAACAAGTAACAAGACCAATATACATACAAAATTGTTTGTGGTCTTAGTAGTAAAATAACCTGCCATTTAGTGGTGCCGAGAGCCGTAAGCAGGTCCCTTCGAATCTCTTCAGAATTCCACTCTCCCGAAGACTCTTTTGTCGAATGTATCCACGTCCTATAAGTCGACTCCATCCTTCAACAAATACAAAACTCAATCTCATCAATTATCCAATTATTACACTACTCCCTCATTCTGTCGCAATTTAATAGAAATTTAGTGGTTATTTACAGTTTAGGATGTACAACTTAATACCGAAATTGAAAAATTATTTACATAATTAACTACCAAGACTGTGTGAATATATTTTTCATATTTTAGCTTGTAGATACAAAAATTGCACATTTCTCCAAAATTTAATACCCCTCCGTCACTAAACAAGTGTCGTGAGACTCGGTGCAACCTTAACTCATAAAATTTTCATATATAAATTGTCAAAATCGGAACTTTAAAAGTTAACCACATAATCCAACCCAGTGGCGGAACCAGGATTTGAATACGGATGGAGCGGAATTACATGTGTATATTTGTCATATTATGTGGACGCTGGAAGGTTATAATCGTCAATTGTTCATCAGTAAAATACATGAGAAAAGTTCGGATTTAGCACGTTTTTTTACAGTGTATTATACTTCCTATTACAATAAGCCAACCCAAGAATTGGGTGAGGCTGCCAAAATTTGCCACCATTTTTCCGAAAATACACGCCCGCTCTATTTTCCCAATTACCAATGCACTTTAATTTAATTAACAATCCATCTTCACTCTATTTTCCTAATTATCGATGTAACCTAATTTAATTAACAATCCTCACTCAATTTTCATAATTACATTACCGATGTACCCTAATTTAATTAACAATCGATCCTCACTCTAATTTACTAATTAACGATGTACCCTAATATAATTAGCAATTCGTTTTAACCCGCATTTAATTTCAATAAATGATACTGAATGCGATCATTGTGTTATGTTACTAGCAGTATTTAATTACGGGAGGAGGGAGTATTAAAGGGGACAAATACGTTTAGTGTAACAGGTACTCGACTACTACTTTTAACAATTTAGTTACTGATCTATAGATATGTTAAATAAAATGACGGAATTGCACTCACGTTCTCTCATCTATTACATAGTGAGTGTAATTTTAAAAACATCCGTAAAAAATAGATCACAAACGGTGGGATATAATGACATCAGTTGTGTTGTTAGGTCTTTAGTAGGGGGAAAATGGATAGATTAGTAATTAAATTATTAAAAGCGATACCTAAATTGATAATAAAACAGTACAGTAAAGGTATAAATTGCCGAGTATTAAATTGGTGACAAACTGTTAATAAATAATCAGAGACAGTGAGAATAAGAAACATCAATATCTACAGTCAGTATAAAAATATAAATGAAAAAATGAAAAAAATACATATCGGCAGAATCCTGAACTTGTTCAGCAGCGGAGAAGAAGGGATCTTTCTTCCACATATCAAATTCACACCACATTTCTATTTTTATATATTTATATTATATGTATTTATATGAATTCGAGATATGTATATATAAATATAGAGAGAGAGAGAGGGTACATATAATTACTATATTATGATTTAGTGAAGATGGGAGGTATATATATATATATATATACAATACACAGATAGATACATTGCTGGATAAAAAGTGCCAACTAAGAGAGAGAGAGAGAGCTGAGTTTAAGGATCCGAA